>CAJNIZ010014581.1:26518-73244 GCA_905231905.1 Symbiodinium pilosum
TATCCAGATCCTGTTCACCTAACATAGATACCAATCGGCTGAGCGCATCCCTGGTACTGCGATTTCTGAGGCGCCGTTCTGGGGTTCTGCTGGGACTTAACCATATGAGATTTTCGCCACCTGTGGCTAGAACCTTTCGAGACAAATTCTGCTGAATGTTGTAGAAGCGATCCCTCGCCGTCATGAAGTCCTTCTGCACAAGATGCACATTTGCATTCTTGGAACGCTTACCATAGATCAGCATTTGGTCAATTTCCTGCTGGAAGGGTTTGAAAAGCTTCCACACGTCTTCCTCGATGAGACCTCGCTTGGAATCCTTACGCCAACCACCAACGATGATATGATTGAAGTCTGTGTCCATGGTTTGCCTAGGAGGAGCAGGACGAGGAGCAGGACGAGGATCTACACCACGAGGAGGGGACGGATCGAGGCGGTCAACACGAGCATCAGCACTGTGAGAGGCAAAGCTTCCCACATCATTCCTCCGATTGGCTTGTAAATTGGCCACAACACGAGACAAATCCGCCACCTGATTTTCAAGTTGTGCAATCCGGGGGTCTGGTTGTCTTTGCAGTGTCTCAATATGATTCAAGCGTGATGACATTGAAGCCATGTTAGCGTTGATGGCACCAAACTGGGTTTCAATAGAGTTCTGGAGTGAAAGAACCCATGGCGGCGTTTCTTCCATCCGACGTCTAGCGAGCATGTCATCAAGCAAATCATCAGGGTTCCTGCTGCTCGATTCTAACTTGGGTCTTTTGTCTTGGTAGCCGGAACCTCTTAACGAATGAGGATCAAGCAGATCATCGTCATCGTCAACAGGAACAACTGCAGTTTGCGCTGAATCGACCATCAAAACACACAGCAAAGGAGTAGCACTATTCCCAGATCCTGAAAACCTCGGGCCGACACACTTGAGCCAAAATGGCTACGAACCCTGAACCCTAAAACCCTAAACCCAAACCTTTGCCTCAAGCTCGGCCTGACAGTGCCTGAGCAGCTCTAAGGGTGATCCGCACCAAAGGCACCCAGACCCCTTAAAGGATTCTTTAAGGGTTTAGGGTTTCCCCCAAACAATGACACCCATTACTACACTGGGAAAACTAATGGATTATTGGGAGGTTCGATTTTTTTGGATCACTTAGGGGGTCTGGGTATTTGATAACCAGGGCTCCCTTCCCCACCTCCATGCTGACCTCATGCTACGGTTTAGGGTTTAGGATGGTTTAGGGTTGGGTTCCCTTACCCCACCTCCACACTTTCCCCCCTGCGATTCCATCTTACTTGCAGCTATCTAGGGATGCATTCACGCAAATTAAAAGGGAACCCAGGGGTAGTATCAGAGCGGTGGTAAGCAAAACCCATGATAACCGGGGTGCCGTGCTGTACAAGCAGTGCTCATCCATCTGCACAGGTATGCTTTTTTACAGGACTTACAGAAACCACCAAGTGGAAGGGAGAGAATCCTAGGGTCCCAAGGGGGCCCCCATTTAGCAACCCCCAGAAAAAGGGACTTCTAGGGACCATTAAATGCTCTCTTTCTCCATATATATGTATATCTATACTAGAAATTATTACTAGTAGTGCTTATTTGGGGCTTATTTGGGGCTTATTTGGGTCTTGTTTTGGGGTTGACCCTGTCATAGAAGCCAAAGACCATCCTTCAACAGGACCTGAAACCATGACTCCGGCTTCGGATTTAAGGGCCCGTCTACTGTAGAAGCCTGGACATTGGTGTTAGATTCCGGGTATAAGTAGCATCCCAAACGCAGCTCGAAATGGACTTGCTAGCTATTTAGGCTATTCCTGAACCTCAAAACCCTTGTCAGTCAACCAGTCCCAGGTGCGCAGTACTTGTTGCTGGCCACGAGGGTGAAGTAAAACGTTGTTGTCATTGTTGTCTCCTTAGCTTCAGTTACTGGACCCAGTAACAGTCTATAATGCTTGGTCATATTAAGGGCTCTATATATTTATGTATGTATACACATTATGATTATGATGATTATCTAACTGTTACTAAGTGGGGGCCAAGTCCTCCCTAAATCCTAACCCCTAAACCCTAAAACCTCAATTCTGAGCCTTCACCCCCAAAAATCCTGAGCACTGAATTCTACGAAACCTAAACCCCGGATCTCTGTGTACCCAGAGAGCCGAATATATACATGTATGTGTATATCTATATGCATATTATATACATATATATGAGTGTGTACATGTTGCTTAATTCATCAATGCATATACCCTACGTCATGTTAGGGCGCCTAGTAGCATTTAGGGTATATTCCTTCGGTAAACGATACTGGAACCCTAATCCCTAAACCCTGTGATCCTCTATCAATAGCCCAAATCCCTGAAGCCTAAAGCCCCAAACCCTTAAACCCTAAATCCTGACCCTAGCCTCTGAATACCTAAACCCTGAACCTAAGTGCATGCACGGCGTCTCCTTCCTGACCTTCTGCGGGCGACAAGAGGCTCGCTGCATTCGTCCTCAGCGCAGCCGGCGGGGGTGTAGGGAGACAGGGTTATGCACGATCCAAGGGCTAGGGGGGGCTAAGAACTTCAGGCTTTCAGGTTTAGTAGCTTCACTATGCAGGGGCTTTGGGTTCAGGTGCCTACTTGCAATACGAGCTCGAAGGCAAACCCTCAGACCTCCACCAGGACTCTCTAGACCAAACATGGAAGCTGCGGGGACTGCGTGAAGAACATATGTCCCTCGGAAGCCTTTGAGTCGGAAGGAGCCCCATCCTCGAACAAAAGTCTTGACTCATGCTCCAACCCCTTCTTTGCACGGGCAAGAATCAGAAACGCCTCCTCTGTGCCTTGGCTGAATCCCCCTCTACACTCCAGGGCTGATGGAAACTGACCAAGGGTCTTCCGCTGAGTTCTGTGTGCGCTGTGAGACTTTTTCTCTGCATGCGCCGGCTTTGCAGATGCCTTTGCAAGTGGCTAGGTTGTGGAGGGGCGCCCCTTCAAAAGGATCTTTGCTAAAAGGTCTATCAGAGCTGTTCTGAAGCACAAGTGTTGGGCTGTGGAATGTTCTTGACTTTCCTGCGCTAGCACGTCAATCCCTGTAAACTAGAGCGCCCAAAGTGCTGTTCCAAGGCCCTGAAGGAGCCCTGTGTCAAAGTGTCCAGACTTGTCCCTAAGCTCGTACCACTAAAAGGCCCCAATACAGCCCTCGCATAAACAAATGTCATTCGCCAGAGTTCCTTCAAAGGGTAAGGGTACAATCCTAATCCTGAAGCACTTCATGTTTAGGCTTCCCTTGCCAAGCTTAAAACCCTATAGGCCTTGGCCGTCGCCTTTGCTGCTGGCTGCTTCTCCACACCTGTGTTAGCCACTGCACATACAAAGCTCAGGGTTTTGGGGTACAGGGCTTGGGTTTGTCAAAGTGCAAACTTTCTTGGTGCCTCACGGCTGCATGTGGGTGCCAGCGGTTTACTGCGGTCTCTCCTAGGCAACCTGATCTCTAGCATCTATAGAATTTACGACACTCCCTTAACCCTGAACCCTAGAAAGCTTCTTGTGCGCCCAACCCTCCACAGAACCTTGCTGCTGCATTACAGACTGCAGGCTTTCTATCTGCTACCCATAGGGTTTAGGGCGTGAGGTTTAGGGTTTTCCGTGTACGAAGACATCACAAAAACATACAAAAACAATCTCATTGTGGGGCCACATTGCTGAGGCGCCCCGGAACTACTCATGTGAAATCATGCTGAAATACATGCCTAAACCATACGCCCTAAACTTTATTTAAACCCTAGACCCTCAACCCGGGGGGTCTCATGCACCGGTCGAATACCGTACTAAGGGTTCTCCTTATAACTCCTGTTGCACCGCACAAGAACCCACCTCTCAACAAGGCTTACTACTGGTTCGAAATCAGGGAATACAATCCCCACATATTATATGGAAATATATTATATAGGGGGCTGTATAAGGATTATACTCCCTTATTTCCTACTAGCTACAAGTAAGCCAGGGCAATCCCTAAACCCCTCCTCCTTTGCAACTTTGCTTGCATGCTGCAAGTCTAGCTTCAAAGAATAGGAAGGTGTGGGTTTAGGGCTTGGGAGTTTAGGCTTTTAAGGTTCAGGAATGCACCTTTGCCCCGCTCATTGCAGTGAGTTGCTGTGCTTGCTGCCGCTGGTGTGCGTGGAGGCTGCCTTCGCCGAGGAAGTTTTCTGCCTTACAGCAACACAGACCCCATGAAGGATCCAAAAATGGAACCTCCACAAAATGACTCTGCACCCTAAACCCTTACTCCTAAACCCTGAACCCTTTACTTTATTGGAGAAGCTAGAGGATTATTGGGAAGTTCCTTTTTGGGGATGCTTTCAGGGCCCACTTTGAAAGCGCAAAGGCGTTGCCTCATGTCTGTTGGTTCAAGCTTCTTGTTTGATGTTACTCATCTGGGTGCCTCGCAACAAACGGGCAAACCTAAGCCAGAATATGCTTGTTATTTATTTAGGCCCCCTTATACTCCTATGATACTACTATAACAGGGTGGGTCCACCAAGGAGAAAAGGCTCACAAACACAACACACCCAACATATGCGGACCCACCAATACTCATTGCTTTCGGGCACAGAACTTATGAGCCAGAGTCTAAACTCCTAGTGTCGCCCCTAATACCCCCTATAGTAATGTAGTAGTCTCCTTTTTTAATCCCCATATAACCCCGTTTAAGGAGTTCAGACTAATTATAGTTCATATAGCCCTTCTATAACCCTATATTTATATATACATATAGCAGTTTCTATTTCATCTCCATTTTCTTGTCCATTTGATTCTCAACCCCCTTTTCATGAAGAACCCTTACCTCAATAATGGGGAAGCAAGATACTTCTCAGCTTTGCCGTGCGATGTGTCGCGCGCTGCCGCTGCTGGCACGGGATGGCCTTCTGAGTGTTGTTTGGGTTTACAGTAACTCAAACTCTACTGATATCTAGACAGGCTACACCGACAGCTTTGGCTGAAGTATTTGGGAATTTCTCAACATGGAAGACCTCAGAGAATCTGGTATATGTTGGGATTCTAACGGGATTCCGGGTCCCTACGAGGGCTTCGACAGGGGTTCTTGGGCGAAAAAGGGAACATTTAAAGCCCGAAAAAACCGAGCAACCAAGCATCAACAGCATAGTCTGAACCCCTAGTTTCCCCCCTAATAACCCCTATAGCAGCCTCTAGATCATCACCTATATAACCCCCTTTAAGAAGCTTAGACTACAGCTCACCTGGGGCTCCACATCAGTTTGCTGGAGGGCAAGCCTTGAACTCTATCCAAAAGACCTATATATGCGCTGACCCTGAACCAGGTGCCGAAAAGCTCTAACCCTCGTGGCAGTAGCTGAAACCTCTAAAGCTCGTCGGGAACACCCTACAGCCAGAACCCCCCAAGGACTCCCTATACTCAAAAGCCCAAACCCTAAAAACACTTAGTTCTCAACCCTTTGAGCCTCAAACCCTAACTCCTTAAACCCTGAAATCATGGTTTAGGGTTTAGGGTATATAGGGCCTCAAACCCTACATCCGGAACCCTCAAACCCTGAAGGAGGACATGCCTGCACTTTTCGCTGTCTTGGCTTTGGCCTTGTGGGGTCCGGAGCCTGCGGTGAAGCCTGACCAGTGGTTTACCTACAGGGTACCACGTAGGGGTTTGATTTTCACTAAACTCTAAGGGTTTAGATTTTGGGGGTTAATAGTCCCCCTTGAGTAGATAGAATATGGGGTATATGGGGATCTGATTTTAAACTACCTCAAGCCATATTTTATCTACTTAAGGGGGGCGATAAACCTTTGGACTCTCAGAACCGCAAGTCTGGCAACGGAACCCAAACCCGGTCGCTGATGAGGCTATCCCATACTAGCAGCTTGACTAAAGCAGGAACGCAGACAGACCCCTGGGAGGATCTGAAAGCTAGCGCCCCTATATAAACCTTTAATAACTATAAACTACTATCCTCTAAATACCTCCCCACACTATTATAGGTTGTCTATTTTTGAGATGATTCTGAGGGTCTGGGAAGCAAGGCAATCCAATATGATAATTCCAGAAAGCAGGAAAAGGGCCGCATTCGGCCTCTGTATTAGAATATTTCAAGTTACAGGAGCTGTATTCACAAAGCCAACTAGTGTCTAAATCCTGTCCGACAAAGCCTTGCCTGACCCCTCAAAGACGGAATATCTATAGTCCCCTTAAGTAGATAGAAAAGGGTGGATATGGGGATCTTACTATAATATAGCCAAAGCCATATTCTATCTACTTAAGGGGGACTTTGGGGCTTCCAACAAGTGGGATTTCTACCCCACTACGATAGGGCTGTGCACTGCGCACCTGCAACACAGACCCAAAAGACGTGGCTTGAGCGCTTATTACTCTCTTTCTGGTATGGTGCAGTTACAAGCGGCAATCTAATGAGATTCTCAGGACGAAACAGACCTGCGAACCTGGAAAACAAACGATATCGAGCCTTCCATCTCAACGGAACTCATTCGTTCGTCACTTTCAGCATCTTGCTCATCCGTGTCTGCATCGTCGTGTCCTCCTCCTTTGTAAGCTCCCATTCACTAGGACATCTGGCAACACTTCTAGTAGCGACACATCTGACAACCGAACCCGTAATCGCGCACAACATGTACCAGCATGGTGCTATAGCCACTGTAGTAGAGAGCATTGTCGGTAGATAATCAAAGCTTTGAGCCCCTCCTCCTCTACATCAACTTCCTCGTTGCTGTCATCATCCTTCTTGTCGTTGTTGCTGTCGGAGTCCTTCTTCTTGTCGTCGATGTCGGTGTTCTTCTTCTTGTCCTCGATACCGGTGTCTTTCTTCTTGTCCTGTGCGCAGCTCTCACCCCTCTTGGACGTTGTTGGAACCTGATTGAAGTTTACATAGGTCCTTAGGTTGACAACCAGATAACTCCATCCTGGGTTGATCCGGTACAGGTCTTGCAGCAGCACCACATTCGTCAACAACCCACACCCTTTACCAAAACAACTTTCGAGAGCAGAAATTTCCCAAGAAATGAACTTTATAACAACTACGAGGCCAAGGGGGCATTATTACAACCTATTCCGCCCTAGCCAAACACATTTGAATGAGGTCTACCATGGGCTTATTTGGACACGCGCTACGTTTTCACGGATTTTCATTTCGAGGACCACGCTGCTAGACAGGGTGCTTAGGGACTGCTTCCACAAAACCACGCCCGGGCTACTGCTGACGGCAAAGATACCGCATAACCCTGTGTACCTTCTAATTATGTTGTGAATTGTGGTTTTGTACGGGACTAAGGTCATGCAGGATTTTTAACCGCGCTAAAAACTAAACCCTATTCCTTGCGCCTCTCAACCTTGATTGCAGGGAAGCAGGTCCCAGGGACATGGTCTATGAGTCATATGATAACCATAGGGTCCCAATTTTGGGTGTTTGGGTAACCAAAACCACCAGAATGGGGAGCCTACAAGTGTCCCATTCTGATGCTAAGGTCCTATTTTGGAATGTTGGAGTTACTAAAGCCCCCTTACTAACCCTTTGATGGAGTCATTACCTCCCAACCCTAAACATTCTATTCCGAGCCCAGCCATATCCAAAGCCGTCAAAAACAAGGGCTTCACCTACACCGAGACCCTAAACCCAAAGCCCAAATCCTACATGACCGAAAATACCCCTATATCATCTCGCCCCCCACACCCAATCTCCTATAGTCCCCATTAAGAAGATAGAATATGGTTTTTGGTATATTATGATAAGATCCCCATAGACCCCATTTTCTATCTACTTAGGGGGGAGTATAAACCCTGAACCCCAAATAGTAATTTCCATTTTCTTTTCCATTATCCCTATATAACCCCTATAGCCCCCATATTCTATCTGCTTAAAGGGACTATAAGCCCTAAACCCTCAACCCCATATTCTATGTACTTAACGGGGACTATGAGCCCTAAATCCTGAACCCTATATTCTATCTACTTGAGGGGGACTATACACTCTAAACCCCTAAACCCCTAAACCCTAAACCCTAAACCCCTAAACCCCTAGACCCTAAACCCCAACCCCAAATGTTTCCTCCTTGCTGTCGTCAGGACTGCTCGTCTTCGAGCTTCGCGTCGCAAGCTCCGACTCCTCCTCTCCCTGCTGATTTAGGTTTAGGGTTTAAGGCTTAAGGTTTAGGGCTTAAGGCTTAAGGTTTAGGGTTTTAGGGTTTAGGGTTTTAGGGTGTTGGGGTTTAAGGTTTTAGGGTTTAGGGTTTTAGGGTTTGGGGTTTAGGGTTTAGGGCTTAGGGTTCAGGGACTGAAGGAGTGGAAAAGATCATGGAAAGCACTCGAAGCTCATGATTGTTATGTAGGGTTTCCACTGCATCCTTTAGGGCTCCTAGTTGTCGTCTGGAATGGAAGTTCATGTGAAAAAGCAAGTGGACAATGGCTGTTTAGGGCTTAGGAAATGGAAAGCCTGATAGAAATTCTCAGCTTTGGTCTTAAACTGCCTCATAGCGGAACATCAAACGGAAACTGGGGTTTAAGGGTTTAAGGTTAGCTTTCGGGTGGCTGGTAAGGAATGACGGAATGGAAAAGAAACTGAAACTACTAGACTGTTTTCTGTAGGGTCTAGGGTTAAGGGCAGACTATACTGAAAAGGGCCTAGGGCTTAGGAAAAGGATAGAACATGGCAACTGCTGTGTCATTGGGGATTACATAGGGGCTACTGCAGGATCAGTCCCGCCATTCCCTAGTAGCAGCACCAATGAGGTAGCGCTTTTCTCAAAACATGAGGTGCCCTAAAGTCCTCTTAACTAGCTTGTACGGATGTACAGGGTTTATGCATACCGTTTTGTATGGGGAGTAAACAGAGGAGCCTGCATAACTGAATTACGGAGATCAACAAAAAGAAAGGTGAACTGGGATTTTCATTAGACAATATACCGAAATGAGTATAGGACTTGTATTGAGGGGCTACAAAGATGGGCATGTTGTCCCTAAGCCCTATACCCTAAACCCTGAACCCTAGAACAAAGGGTCCCTCTTTAACGTGCCTCGGCGGCCGCCAGACGAGTGCCTAAAAATACCCTAAACCCTATAGTCCCCTTAAGTAGATAGAATATAAGGGTTAGATAAGGATAATGGAAAAGAAAATGGAAACTACTATTTAGGGTTTAGGGTTTATACTCCCCGTCAAGTAGATAGAATATGGGGTCTATGGGATCTTATTATAATATGCCCAGAGCCATATTCTATCTACTTAACTGAGTTGGCACCTAAAACCCTTTGAAACATGTTAGTATATAGGGTCCCTTATTTAAGCCATTAGGGAAAATATCAAATATCCCGGGGGCCTACCCAGTTTAAGGGGACTATAAGCCCTGAACCCGTTTTCTGCAAGAGGCTTGCAAGCATCTTCGACGGCATCGGGCTTTTCATGTTCACCCCTGGGTGCGTTATTCAACCCTGAACCCGAAACACCCTGAACCCTAAACCCTGAACCCTAAACACCCTGAACCCTAAACACCCTGAACCCTAAACCCTGAACCCTAAACCCTGAACACCCTGAACACTACACCCTGAACCCCCTGAACCCTGAACCTAAAGCCTTTTCAGGTGTCTCGGCTCGGGGTCCCGGTAATCCCTTCCCCCCCTACATTCAAACCACCCACCCCCCCCCAAATATTGAATATACCCATCATGGTGTACTATTGTATATTGGGAAATTGGTGTGTTTTTTAATGTTACAGGGGGAGGGGATTAGTGTCGAGATCAACCCCCATTAAAAGAAAAATAACTCCTAGCGCCAAGAGAACTGAGGGAATGTTAAAGCGCAGACGTCTACTTTTACTTTTCCACACCCCAGTTTTGAAGATCATCAGTTAGAGGAGTTGTAATATGAATGCACCAGACACCGTGTTCAGCAGAAACCCATCCTTAAATGCCTTAAATCAGAGATACAAGGAACATGAAAAGCTCATCCGCCCACGCATTTTGATGCTTGCCTGGGCATGCAAAAGATTGCATGACCCACCCCTCTGTACTCCTCCAAATATTCAAAAAGCTAGACCAAAGAGATATAGCAAAATGTTGGTTCGCATGCCAGTCTTTGCAAAAATGCCCCGCATTGGGATCATACAGGAGTGATGCGAAGGCTAAGACACAGCCTCCGACGTTTCTGCATTTCATAAGATGTTGATGTTCATGACCCAAACTTCCCCAGCATTAGGACCAACAACTATACAATGACTACAATTGGCTCCTCATTTTGCCGGTTGAGGTACCCAAAAACTCTCTCCTGGAACAATACCGATCTTCCCTTCTTGTAAATAACTTAGGCCCTAAACTAAACCCTTACAACGAGAACAATCCTAAACCTACAGGGGGTTAGTGGGGAGTAAGGGAATATAACATAGAGGGTTAATATAGAGATTATATGAGATTATATTCCTTGTTCCCTACTAGGACCCAGTAAGTAGAAGGCCTCGGGGAGTCCGGAGCCGTCATCGGCCTGATCGTCTCCTTGGGTCGTAGTCGTCTCGTCCTCCGTGTCCTCCAACCAGGCTGGCAAGGGTATAGGGCTACGTGAGCTATAGTCTGAACTCCTAGTATCCCCCTTAATAACCCCTACGCTACTTCCCTATATGATCCCCTATATAACCCCCTTTAAGGAGTTTAGACTACAGCTTATGGGGCTTAGGGTCGATGTGGGGATTACAAAAGTGTGCTATTGCTGTTGATACCATACTATAACACCATAATTCCCTAGGTGTAGGGTACCTAGGGTCATGCAGGAGTTTTAGTATCCAACTTAGGGGTTGTATAGGGGTCACTGCGAGAACCTTTCATGAAGCAGGTAAGACTTCTTTTAGTTAATGGTGTACACACGCTCCACATATTCCCAGAACTGCGAGATACAGTCACAAGAAAACCTTAGTAATCTTACCTCACATGGTCAAAATCGAGGTGACAGGGTGTCCGGGTGTCCATTTCGGATTCTGTAGGGGTTATTCTTCAACCCCCCACCCCCGTTAGATCCCCCTTTTGCCGTGGCCTGCTGCTACATACCTTTGTTGCGAATGCTATGTAGACGTATGCCAACCGAGATAGTTGTGTCGCAGAGATGCTTGTCGCAAGCAGGGCAACTCTTGGCAACCCAGCCTTTTTCAAGCTCAGCAATGATGTTCGTAGTCTCACATAAGCAAACAGATAGATGAGGATATCGCGTCTAGAGCCTCCTGTAACCAACCCCGGAAGGTAGGAATATATCCCCAAAACAGCCCTTGCATAGGCTCCTGTTTGCTCCAAACAGGCTGCCACTCAGAGGGTGCACGGGGAGAGATATATACTGAAGGATACGGAGTGGGGGCGCAGTGTGATGTCTTGGGTTTGGGTTTTGGTTGCTTGCTTTGCAATGCGTGGCTCGCTGTGGCAGGCCGGCCCGTCAAAAAAGCTTAAAGTTGTTGGTTAGCATACAACAACATTCCTTAACAAGCCCTATCAGTACCACAAGCTTTAACATCTCCGACACCAGTACCTCGCATATGTAGGCTGACGCAAAATGCAGGACCATTACACCTTCCGGCCCTAATTGCAAGAAGGATCCTACAGCCGATTACCTTGTCAAACCTCTGAACACCAAGCCCTAAATACAAAATCCTATGTTTCCCATTAAGTAGGTAGAACATGGCTTTAGGTATATTTTTTCGATCCCCATACACCCTATATTCTATCTACTTAAAGGGGACTGTAACTCTAAACCGGTAGACTTGAACTTGCAATCTTTAACCTTACAGTGAATCCTAAACTGTTAATCCCCAACCCTTACTCTGAATCCTATACTCTAAGCCCCAACTTTCGGGGGGGTTAGTAGGGAATAAGGGAATATAGTACACAGGGATTCTGTAAGGATTCTACTGCTTGATTCACTACACTTCCCTAAACCCTAAGCCCTAAACCCCAAACCCTAAACCCTAAATCCCTAAACCCTAAACCCAAACCCTAAACTCTAACCACCAGAAAGCCAACCGCCGGATCCTCATCTTCGCCCTCGCCCTCCTCCTCTTCGTCCGGATCCTTGGAATCATACGCAACAACAGCAAAGAAACTCCTTGAAGGGGGTTATACAGGGGATTGTATAGGCGACTATTATAGAGGTTATTAAGGGGTACCCTAAACCCTAAACCCTAAACCGCGTTATACTAGGAGTTCAGATTGTAGCTCATAGGAGCTAGGGATTAGGGGGGGGGCCTTTAAGGACTATACTACAAGAGAAGCGAAGCGCGCGTGGAATTTAGGTTTAGGGTTACCAAAAAGTAGGGTTTGGGGATTGGGGTTTAGGGTTCATGGAATTCCATATGGGGGTTGCCAAAAATTGGGGGGGGCACTTTTGGCAGTCCTTGTGCTGAGGGTTACCTAGAGTGGATTGGGGCTAACATTGCGGCCCCCTACTGATGGACACTACCATGCGGGCGATTTTCTTCGAAAAGGCATTTGGGAGTTATGTTGGGATCCCCAGTAACTCT
The DNA here is from genome assembly GCA_905231905.1 of Symbiodinium pilosum. Taxonomy (NCBI): domain Eukaryota; class Dinophyceae; order Suessiales; family Symbiodiniaceae; genus Symbiodinium; species Symbiodinium pilosum. The sequence goes on from CAJNIZ010014581.1 coordinate 39,023, forward strand.
GGAATAGAATGGCCCGTGAAGTAACCATTCGGTTGCTTTCAGGGGAACCTATGGTCAACTCGTAGAGCTCGGGGACCCAGCGCACAGTTGCAGAGATCGAATTATGAAAAGATTATTCGAACCCAGAACTCAGAACAAGGCAAAGTGCAATACCCAGCCCAGTCACTGAGTCCTTAAAAGACCACCCCGCAGGTATGAGGAAGATTTACTACATGTCTTACTCTGTGGCCGCAACCCTACGTAGTGAACCCTATGACCCTATACACCAACACCTCAATCATACCAATGAAAAGAACGAGTCCAAACAGGAACGCATCGAAATCTCAAAGCTAGGCACAAACTCCTCAGAAAGGCTCCGTAGGACCCTCTCAAACCCTGTCATACAGCCACTGTAGAACCTCAAATCCCACACCCAGCAGTCCTAAACCTTAGCCTTAAACTGTTCAACTCCAAAGAACCTGACCCCCAGATCCAGGCCCTAAGCCTCTGAATTCACTCACAGAAGCCCTGAAACCCTAAACCTGCTTGGGCCCCGGCCGCCTTCGATCGCACAAGCTCCTTGTCGGTTCTTAGCAGCTCTTCTCCTTCACCTCAGGGCTCAAGATTTCAGACTGTTCAAGTAATACATATATAAGCTAAAGTCTAAACTCCTTAAAGGGGGAGTCATATAGGGGATTATATAGGGGACTAGGACTATTATGGGGTTATTAAGGGTAGTTGCTGAGTTCCCTAAGCCCAATGGCCGGTTTACGTTTTGTTGTAAAAACGCACCTACCCAAACGGCAAGTCAGGGCTTGGCTATCTAGCTTCTTGAGTTTTGGCTTGGATTGAAGATTTCAGGGGTGCAACGTCCAAGGCTTAGAACTTGGGGGGCTTCAGCGTGTGAGTTTGAGAGGCTTGTTTCTCGAACTCATGACCAGCATTTGGGTAGGAGCTACTGCTGATACTCTACTACAATAGCATGGCATAGATCCAAGGGTTTCAGGTACTGAGGGTCATGCGGCATTTCTAGCATCCACCGTACGACAACATCTAGACATCTAGGGCATGGAGCCGAGTATTGGAAAGTGTGGCGCATCCGTATCTTGCGAGCTTGCGAACCTTTAGGAACCGGCTTATGCCCCAAGCCCAAACACTATAAGCCCAATGTCCTGCGACACCATTAGTCCAGCCCTAGTCTGCCCTTTGGTTAGCTAGGAATCAAGGAATTGATCCTTATAGTAGTCCCTAAACAGCCCAGTATAATAGTTTCCAGGGTTCTTTTGCATTCCTTCGTTCCCAGCTAGCCAAAGGCCAGTATTTTGGGGCCAGAAACATGGCTACCCTACTTCTAAGCCTCTTTTGACCCGCCTACAACTTGCAGAAACCCAAAACCTTCCTACATACCACTACATACAGTGCCCCTCTGATACAGGCTTCCAACCCTAAGCCAGCCCAAATCCCTCAACCCTACCTAAACCCTAAACCCTATGCACCCGCCCAGCAGCACCCTGCCTTCCTCAGCTTCATCACCACTGCCAGAGCCTCCGAAGCAGCTGGGTTTAGGGTTTAGGGTTCTTCCTCGGGACTGGGGCCTATCCCAAAATTAGAGGTACGATTTTAGGGGGTGCCATAATAAGGATCATAGTACTTTGGGGTTTATATTAATGTATGCCTATTTAGGGAAATTAACACTTATGGCCCCAAAGCTTGACAAGAAATGTAATCCCTAAACCCTGAACCCAGAAACAATAATGAACATGAGTTCTGTGCTTAAAATGGCGTATAGCAACAGACACAGCAACAGCAATGAAGTGGGGCCCGAAGTTTCACCAAATAGTTCTTTAATTTTTCATCATAGAGTCGGTGGATTTCAGGGTCTATATTGGGGTCTCTAGTTGTGGAAACTGCCACAAAGGTAAGGGCACCGAATTTGGACTTTCAAGCCTTACCATGGCTAGTAATGGGGCGCGTCACGATATTCTGCCTGATAGCCCACTTGACTTGTTTAAGGACAGGACTTGAAACCAAGGCCTTCCCAGAAACCCTATAATATATTGGGGATATATTGGGATAATGGAAAAGAAACCCTGAACCCATAATCATCTGAGCCATAGTGAAAACTCCTAGTATAATATCCCTTATGGTAGTTCCCTATATAATCCCCTATATAACCCCCCTTTAAGGAGTTTAGACTATAGCTCATCTGACCTGAAGTTGTATCTGTCCCGACGCCCTCTTCGAAGATAGTCGTCGTCTGGACAGGGTCGCCGGCCTCTTCTCTCCACGGTTCAGGGTTCTGGGTTCGAGCGAAGGGCTTATGGCCTGGACCCTAAACCCTAAACCTTACAGCGGTTTGCTAAGTCTTGTGGAGGTGGTCGGAAACGGGAGCTAAGGCTTCTTGGCTGGAGGTGACATAGGCCCACATAGGCGGTAACCACGAACCCCAAGCACTGCAATTACATACTTACACATCTATAGTCCCCCTTAAGTAGATAGAATATGGGGTATCGGGGCATCTTATTATGATATACCCAAAACCATGTTCTATCTAGTTAAGGGGGACTATAGACCGAGCGCAGTCTCGACAGGCCCCGATGCTCTTGCACAAAACATGGTCTCTTTTTTGAATACCATGCTATAATTGAATGGGGGACTCCGAAATAGACCACAATTTTGACAACCTACCATGTATTTGAGGGAATGTTGCAGGTCGTGGCACTGCATTTCACTGCAAATTCTGCTCCAGATGCGACATGGATACTCTAAGGGTTCTGAGCTGCCGTCATCAGGTTTGGGTTATGTTCTTGTAGGTACTCGAAAGATTCTAAGAGTTCCATAATCCCTGAAGCCTAAACCCCTGTGAAAACTAAAGAAGCTTCAGAAAGCTGTGGCATTCTTTCTACTTTTCCCCCAACCCAGCCCTTAGTAATAAGGATTTACTTTTTCCTACTCAGCTTTTATAAGGAGATCCCAAAACAAAAAAGGGGAAAAAGGATACTACTGGGGTACCTAGATTCTAGACTACTGTATTAAACCGTGTGATAGCAATACCAGCGATAATAAAGTAACAATAGTAAGAAGAATATTCAGGAGCCATCAGGAAAGCTTCAGAAGCTATTGGATCCCTTGCATTGTGGACAAAAAACTGCAGGCGTGAATCTGGCTTTGGTATAATAAGATCCCCATATACCCCATATTCTATCTACTTAAGGGGGACTATAAGGATGTACATCGGCTTTCAAGGCGTAGGGTTTAGGGGTCTGCATGTGCGCAAGACTCGACGGATATGAGTTTGACTAGACAGGGTTGCTGCTAAGGAACTTAGATTGAGCCATCACAATAAGCAAACCCTATTATTTACTGTACACTGATATTGTGGCAACCCCTAAACCCTAAGCTCTATATGACCAAACTCTGAATCCAAACCCGAACTCTGAATCGCAAACCCCAAGCCCTCAATTCCACACCCTAGATTAGTAGGAAATTGGGTAACATACTCTTTGGGCATTAATTCTAAAGGGAGTATATTCCCAGATTCTCTACTAAGCATCAGTAAGTACATCTAAGGCGGCATTCTTGTTGACGCCACTAAGGTTCTCAAGACTACCGTCCTTCCTAGGACCATGGGGATTCCAGGACTTTAGGGACTCCAGCTACTCTTAGCCCTTTACCGCGTGTGATTTACTTATTGTATGGGCCTACATAACTAAGACTCCACTTTCATGTTAAGGTCGATTTGAGGTACCCTATACTACACGGGCTTAGGGTACAACTATAGGAACCTGGCACCATGATATTGGTGAGATTTTTAAAAAATCAAATCCCTGCATGTTTTCCGTTTCCGTTTCATTTTGGATTTCAACTTGTTTCTCCAGGACCCTGAAAACCTATTTCCTAAACCCTACTCCCTACCCCAATCCCTAAACCCTGATACCTGAACCCTAAACCCTGCTTCGTAATACCCTAAACCCTACAGTTAGCTGCCCTGGGTTTGTCCTCCGTGTCGGAGCTCATGCCTTTCTCTCGTCGCATCATGCCCTGGAAGAGGCTTCACACAGGAAGCACAGCTTGGGATTAGTGTTTAGGGTTTAGGGGATTTAGGGATTGAGGGTTTAGGGGGTTTAGGGTTTGGGAGGTTCAGGGTCAGGGTTTGATCCGAGGTTTGAACATAGGCCCCTCGTATGCACCATTGATCCTAGGGTCCTTCTATGCCTATAAAATGCCCCATATGGCCCTGAACGCCCCATGGGTGGCCCATGATCCATCTTTGGAACCTTGTATTTAAGGGTTCAGAAAGTCTAGGATGTATGGACCCGGGTATAGAGGACATAAAACGGGCCTGGCATACCTTGGCATAAATGGGGATGAAGTTGAGGACCCATTCATAAAGGGCGTGACGATGCTACTTTCTTGCCGGGCCGGAACAATCCCGGAGTTATAGGGGGGGTGACAAGAATACAATTGTCCGCTCGCTCAACAAATTTCCCATTTCAATAACTTCCCTTCTACTTGTATTTCTAGTACTACGAGCTGCACTACCTTCCTACCCCAACCCGTTAGTTTACTATTGCGACCCCCCCGCCCTTCCGTAAACCAAAAATGCACAACAAGATCTGAGGGAAGGGGATTCGTTATCATTGAAACATGGCAGGCTTTGGGGATAATACCCCAATAATGGACGCTGGAAACTGAAATGACAACTGAGAATATGTAGGAGCTTCATAGGAAGAATTACCAATGGTTACCAATGTTAATCATCTGTTAATCCTAAACCCTAAACCGTGTGTGGCCGGAGACGGAGGGAGCGGGCTAGTGGCTTTCCGAAATTGAGCTGAGGGTTCGGCGTCAGGGCTTACAAATGGGACTCGGGGTCAGGGTCTACATGCCATATAACCTATCCCTAATCCCTAGACCCTACCCTAAAACACCCTAAACCCTAACAAGGCCGGTAACTAGCTATTTGGAAAAAGCATGCCCAAGGCTCAATGCCATGATGTACCAGCGCTCAAAGCCCGAGTTTCCGATTCGTTGTCCATCTTATTGTGGCTCTCCATTCTTGGGGAGTATCCCTAAATCCTACACCCTATATCACCCCTGCATAACTCCTACATCGCTTAAAGGGGTACTGGCAGCCCTAAACCCTAATATCCCTAGTGCCTAATCCCTGCACTCTAACATCCCTAATCTCTAGACCCTAGCATCCGTAATCCCTGATCCCTAAACCCTAATAACCTTAATCCCTCAACCCCTAAATCACTTATGAAGTAACTCGTGCCTTGGCTGAGCCGTCTGCCTGCACTTCCATCTCTTGCTCCCCGCGAGCGTGTCTCCTTCGCACAAACGCACGCTAAGGGATTCAAGGGCCATAGGGTTATAGGGTTAGGGGTTTAGGGGCTTCAAGATTATATAGCGGTTATATATAGGTGATATAAGGGTTAGGGGGGGGGGCACCCGGGAAGGGAGATACAAGGGTTATATAGGGACATATTGGGATATGCAGGGTGCAGGGTCTCCCAAAATTGGGGGTACTTCTTCGGGGGTCTCTATAGTAAGGGTTATAGTGTTTCCGCGTCTATATTTGGGGTCCCGCTGTTTTGGGAAACAACCAGAATAGGGGATGAAATAGAGTTTATTTAGGGTTCGGGGAGATAGATAAAGGTCATATAGGGATTCTATAGGGGGATAATTTACCCCCAATGATGGATCATCAAATTGGCGAGAAAGTGGAAACTGGCAATGCGCACGGATTAGGATTTCCGAAATTTGGGTGTAACATTTTTTGGGAGGGTCCCATTTATAGTATATATTGGGGTCCATCTATTCATGGAAGCTACCTCTTTTAGCTTGGGTTTTGGGGTAGGCGCCCGCCCACTAGCAGTACCTAGTGCAGTAACCATATATAGGGGCCCTCATGTATGTAGTTTTATGCCCTGTGGTAACCATTGATGGGTAGGGCCCAACTCAACTTATAGTACGTGCGACACATAAAACAGGAAGTTTGAAGTTCTCATTGCTTAAGTGAAGTGTTGTACATGCTTAAGTATGACAACATGTCAAGCGGTTGGCAGATTTTTCAAGCGGTTTGCAGATTAGGCTTCAGGCTTGTTCCTTTGTCTCCGGGGATCACGATCAACTTGCATGGGGGGGGGGCAAAACAGTGATTTTGTTGAATCTGGGGCAGCTCTAACATCTGAGATGCAGCTATGGGTGAGTGCTGTCAGCGCCTGCGGCGGCCTGAACCCTAAACCGCGTAGGATTACTTTTGGGTTGGAGGGTTAGGTTGGACTTCAGCAACCAAACAGCAAACATGAAGTTCTTCCAGAATGTGGATGATGAAGCCGCACTCATCCCCTGCACCCTAGACCCTTTACCATTCGTCCTAAACTAAACCCTAGGCGTGGATGATGCACCCACCACCCTATAAAGGTACTGTACTGGATCCCCATGTAGGTATTAACGGAATAACAAGTACACCAAAAATTGACTGGCACAGGCTAGGTTCCTATCCTTACTGGTTGGTGGACTGTCCGTAAGGAATGGAGGAATGGATCCCTATAGCAGCTCCTATATAGTCCCTAATCATTTACCATAGTTTCCCATTTGCTTTTCAACAAATAAGTAGACTGCACAAATCGACCACAAAACACAGCATGCGAACGAGTCACGCTGCATGCTCCTGGGACTGATACCTCGGTCTTGAGAAGCATCACGGCTTAGGCTTGGGGAGTGGGATTTATACCTCACGGACTTATTAACATGCTCAACTGCATGTGGACGTAAGATTGTGCGCTGTTCATGTAGGTCCCGCTTGTTGCGTTCCCGGCTTTACAGTATCCGGGCACGTGGCGGCACCAATATGACAAGTTCACGGTTTGATGGCGCTGAGGGCTAACCGGTGAAGTTGGGAGCTTCTCCAAGCCTTGGACCCTTTTTAGTTGCCTCCCTGTAGGAACCCTTCTGCTGCAAGAATAAATATGTCATGTTGAGACGGCCCATTTTCGAGTAATGCCTGAAGAGTACCTATATGTTACCTCCATACAATGCCATAAGCCTCAATATAACCCTGCGCATGTGAGCCCCACTCTAGCCGCCGTAAGCGCCTGCTCCTCACCAAACATAAACCGAAGACTAAGCAGAGTTAGCCCTGCTCATCCTGAACCTAAAACATCCTAAACCATAGCCTCAACCCTTGTCAACCTAGAACCAAAACATCTTCAGTGGGGCTATTCCTCTGGGGTTTACCCTCGCCCCAATTAACATGGAGCTCTATACAGATCCAAAGCAGCATAGTCTCGAGAAATATTGTGGCTTGCGGAAAGCTTCAGCGCAGCTACGTGTTACGGGTTGCCGAATATACCCTTAAAGAGTAACATGAGAACCCAAAAAAAACCGAAGCCCTAAACCTTAAACCCCTAAACCCTAAACCAGACAAACATGCTTCGATGTGGTGGAGGTTAAAGAGTTCAAACCAATGTGACAGCCCCATCCAGCAAATCTACTTGCGCAACGCTACGTTGGAATATGAGTGCCTTAGATGACAGTAGAACTATATTTACAGCTACCTGCAACTAGGAGCAGGCTCAAATATTCCTACTCATAACTCTATGATCCCATAACCCCCAAGGCCTACAACTACAACTACCCGCGAACCTGCAAGTGGGTGTTTAGGGCATGGGCCGCTTGGACCCGTTCTGAAAAATGGATCCTGGAAAATGCAGGATGGTCGTGTCGTTATCCCTTGTCTACTGTTGAGGGTGTGGCCTGTATACCTGAAGACCTTAAAGCTACCTCAGATGCCCCCGAAGCTGCTAAAACTTTGTTCTGTCGTCATATGCATGGGTGCAAGCTTGCGAAGGATAGCCCTGCTCGAAACTACAAATACACGCCAACGCCCAAAGCCACTGCTTATGAGATTAGTCGCTTAATGTCCACAGCAGCAGAGATGGCGCAAAGCTCGCCTAAGATGGCGAGCAGGAGAAGGACGGCCATCGCAAGCCTGTCCTGTCCTTGGCCACAGAACTCCATGCTCAAACCAATTTTCCGTTTGATTTTCCATGTTCTTTGGCATTTGATTTCTGTTATTGGGGAAATATATCACCCCTAAACCCTAATCCCTACATAATCTCAATAGAACCCCTAAATAATCCGAACATAAGCCCTATATAATCCCTATATAACCCCAAACTAGCCTCCATATAACCCCTTTTGAAGCAGGGTGTTGGGTAGAGAGGGGCCCCTGTCGGCCCAACCACAAGGCCCAAGAAACCAAGGCTGAGCATTGAGTGTGAATAAGAAGAGGTTTGGGGTTTAGGGTTTAGGGGTTTAGGGTTTAGGTCGCTGCCTTGGGAATTCCAAAGGTGAAGATCTCACATATTTTTTGAGGTAGGGTCTTTTTTTTAAACAACCAAATGACATTACAAAGAAACCCCGAACAGATTCTACGTCGTCTGGGTACTTCTCACAACTACCGATCGCTATCCAACCCAAGAGCTTACGCTCCGATAAACCCTAAACCCTAAACCTAAACCCATAATCCCAGAAGCTCCGTGCGAAACTTTGGCCTGGCGTCTTATGGAAATATCGTGATAAGCAAACTCACGCTCCGTTCCTGGGTGTAGCACAGGCAAATCTGAGCCGAAATGTTGCGTCCACAGGCTCAGTAGAGGGGTGGGGATGGCCGGTGAGGGTGCTTGCCACAGGATTGCTCCTGCGGTGTTTTGTCATTGGGTTCTTCTTCTACTTTTTGTCCCAAATCTAAACCTAAACCCTAAGGCTTGAAAGAAGCATGTTCAGAATGCTGTGGGGCACTTCAGACAAGTACACCTGTCAAACCAACACGAAAACAGTAGGTCCCCTAAAAGAGGGGCCCCCAACATACTCCCCGGAGCAGCTCTCAGATGTTTCTGCCCTGGCATCGCATGGCTCGCGTCCGTTTGTAAGGTTGAAGGATAGGATGTAGATGGTTTCGATTGACTCCCAATGAGGGGGTCTAGGGTTTAGGGTTCCTCTTTTGGGGCGCATCAACAAAACATCAGGAGCCTTCTGTGTTCGGGTATGTTGTGGGTATGTTGTACAGTCTTCGTATTTATGGAAACTGCGATTACCATGGGACATCCATTCCCCTTGGTATGAAAGCCACACTCGCAAAACAAGAAAATACTGCTTCCCAAGTATACGGGCACGCATATTTGCCAGCGGGGGTGGGCGGCTGAGATTGGGGGCGGAGGGGGGGGGGGGATATTTACGATACGGGCCTCAAGAAGTACCACCATCATTTTGAGGTCCATTCCAGGCAACCTACACCACAACTATACAAGGAATCTTGGACTATAGGCTTGTATAGCCCCCTTAAGTAGATAGAATTCATGGCTTTGGATATATTATGAGAAGATCCCCATGTACCGCATATTCCATCTACTCAAGAGGAAACTACATATACGCACATTAATTAGTGGTATGCCGCCAGCCCAAAACCTGGAAACCAAACGCACCTCGACCCCACCAAGCAAGATTTTGTAATTCTGAATGCCCTGTCCCGCTGCCTTAATTAAATCAGACCCGAGAATTTGCAGAATCCACTGAAAACACAACAGCTGCTACCATTGTTATTGCTGCTGCTACTACTCCTCCTCCTGCTCCTGCTGCAGCGTTACGGCTGCTACTTCTACTCCTGCTACTGCTAGGCTGAGAGCCCTTCCCTCAGTTTTGACACAGTATAGTCCCCCTGAAGTAGATAGAATATGGCTTTGGGTATCTTATAATAAGATCCCCATATATCCCATATACTCCATATTATATTTACTTACGGTGGCTTGTACCCCCTTGAATTCCTTCGTCTGGTCCTGGTAAACCATGGTCCGGAGTTGCGGGAAGGAGCCTCAGCCAAGCACAAAACGGATACCCAGGGAACATAGGTACCAAGAAAGGGGATTCTATAGGGATCTTTATAGGGATCCATTCCACCCAAGGAAAAGAAGCACACATAGCTGCACATGGGAGGCGTTTCCCAAAAATTAGAGGTCCATTGCTGGGGTCCCCATAAGGACTATCTTATTTGGGGTTTATATTGGGGTACCCTAATTACGGAAACTACCACATGCTTCATCAAGGCATTAACAGCAGCGATAGCAGGTATGGTCAGACAAAGCTTCTTTGCAACAGCTGAAAGGTTTTAATGTGGCTTAGTGGAGTAGTAGGGGCTAGGGGAAGATAATCCCCACATAATCCTCATATAATATATTCCCTCATCCCCTTACTAAGAACTCATAAGACCGGCGGCAGAATAAAAAAGGGAAGAATCTCTAAACCCTAAACCCTAAACCGCAAAGGCATGGGCTGCCCTTTGCCGGCCACCTAAGGCCCCTGCTATGTCTCGGCCGTAGCGCGTTCCGAGGCTCGAGATGGACCACTCCGAAGAAAGGCTCCGCTATATATATATATGTAGATGCATATATATATATATGTATCCCTGCTGTAGTGATAGGTAATATTCCTGGTAGTAAGTGTAGATTCGAAAATCCTAGCCCCCTGCACCCTAAGTTGCTCTGACCGCGCGCACGGTACGACTTTGACCCTTGACAGGTGCGGCGCGGGAGGCAAAGGCGCACACACATCTGTGCAAAAGGTTCAGCATCTGAGCCATAGTCTCAACTCCTAGAACCCCACTGTCCTACTTCTATGGTAGTCTCCTAGAATGCCTTATATAGCCCCCTTTAAGGAAATTAGATTATGGCCACATAGCTGCCGTGGACCTATCATATACGTAACTTCTTCATGCCCTTGAAGTGCTCTGCAAGCGTTATGAAACAGGTTTTGGGACCTCGATCTTCACCGTGCATTCCACAGTTGGGAAGATGCGAGAGCTTGGGCTTGGCTACCGCCCCCCCACCTTCACGAAGTGCATCATATCACTACAGCTAGAACATTGGCGGACTGCTACAGGGTGTGGGCAATATCCAAGCTATACGGCTTCAGGCGCAGGGCTGGAAGACTTTATCGCCTGTTCGGGATCTATGCGTGGCCAGCTTGGTATATAAAAAAGCCCGACTGACTACAAAGAACTACAGGGTCAGCGTTTTGCTACCTCACGCCCGGAGATACGGCCTCCTTCTTGGAAAATGGACACGATAGAAACTTTCCAAGTCAACCCCACATCCCTTAAATAGGGAAAAGATCCTGATATGACTTGGTGGGTGCTGTTTCCAACCACCAGCCTAGCTCAAAGCACGGGAATTGCAAAATGACAGCGGTTAAGGGCTTAGGGTTTAGTGTGCAAGTTAACCCTAGGGATCCAACTAGGCAAAAGCGATGGAGAATCAAATGGGAGAGAACAGGGAACATGAAATGGAAACCTGGGCTATAAACGGATTTAGTACGGGTGCAAGAAGGCAAATAACACATACATTGGGCCCTGAAGTCTGTAAGTATTGCTGAGATTGTGCTACTTGGATCCATGGGGTAAGTAGATTTTTAAAAAACTAGGTCTATCGGAACATACGACTGAAAAGACTATGGGATATTCCAGGGTTCTGATTTGGGCTTGCCGTGAATGACCTAGGTCTGGCATCTACGGCAATGCAACAAAGAGGAACTTCTGGAAGCAAGCAGGGGAACCTTGTAAACACATTAAGGAATATACCCTAAATGGTACTAGGGTCCCTAATATGATGTAAGCCATGTTCCTTATTTAAAGGGTATTGGGCGCCCTGACCCCTTTGAGAACAGAACTCCCTAACCCAGACCCCTGATTAATAAACCCTAGACCCCTGAATAGGGAGTATAATAGGGATCCTAATCTTAAGGCCCGTAAAAGGAGGGGGTTTATCAATCATGGGTCCCTAAACCCCAAATAGTAGTTTCCATTTTCTTTTCCATTATCCCTATATAATCCCTATATAACCCCTATATATCCCTTAAAAGGAGCGGGTTTATTAATCATGGGTCTACATTAACTGTGTTCATGACATGCCGCCGGGCTGAGCCCACATCAGCGTCTTCCGCACTTTCCGCAGGCAGATCGTCATGAAATCGACACCAAGTGAAACTTAGCGGGTTGCATGGCAAATAAACATTGGCATGTACCTAGACATCTCAAATACCCATAAGAACAGACTTTCATCCGAATATAAAAGGTACATATTTTCTTACCTCATTTGTGTTGTCTATGGTCTATGGCCGTTCGTGTTGCGTTCTGACTTTCTGACATTTAATGATGGTACAGTAGTGTCATAGTACCAGTTCTGGAGGCGGTTCCATTTTTGCCAGCATGGTTGTGATGACCGACTGTGCGCTTAGCAGTGGAACTCCTAACGCTAAATGATCAAAATTTTGAATCATACCAGTAACCCACTTATCTGCAGTTCTGTGGATTGTACCCACTAAGCATGGAGACTCACTACCCGAATCTCAAACTCCGTACGTCGAAGGCCCGCCTTTACACTAGGACCGACCTACATGTAGGGTCCATGCTGCGGGCACCGGATATTGGGACCATCGGTTCATAATCGAGTGTAAGGCGCAAGTCCAAAAGCCTGGAAAAAGTAGGCTTATATGGGTGGTTGTCAAAATTATGGTCCCTTTTTGGACCCCTACTATAATACGGCACCTAATAATTAGGGTACCCAAAAAGGGACCATAATTTTGACACCCACCCATATGGGTCAGGGTGCTGGAACTCTTTTGTTGCCTTAAGGCTGCAGTACCAGACTGCAGATATACTTTAGGAGGACCCCCCACCCTGTAATAGTGGTATAATAGGAATATAATAGGACCCTAATAAAATCCTTATTATCCATAATAGTCACTATTACAGGGTGGGGGGTCGTCCTAAGATATACGTTAGCAACGACGGCATGATGTCGTTAGCGCACCATGCCCTTCTTCATCTTCCAAAGTCTAGTCTAGGGTTTAGGGTTTTAGCCACAGCAGAGCCCTCAAACAAATCAAGCGCTTACATCCTAGACCTTGGCACCCCTAAGTCTACATCCTAGAACCTTAGAAGCCCAAGCAGTAAGCCCTGAATTCTTAATGTACCGCTTATACACCCCTTATATCTCCGATTGTACCCATATGAACAGTGCCCCTTAAGTTCTTCAGCTGAATCTAGAAGCAAAAATAAATACCAATATTCTGACCCCAAATGCCTTCTATACCTGTCATCATCACGTATAGTATATGCTATCTCAAACAGACCTAAGAATGATATTTGTAACCCCAAGCCCCAACCCCTGTATTAAGGAATCTACCGCCCATCCTCAGCCGAGGGGGGCGACGCATCTTCAACCAGGTGGTACATCGTTCGACGCCCTGGCCCGTGTAACGGGATAATTGCAGGATCTATCCCATTTGATGCTCCGTTCTTGGAATAGGATCCCCAGTAACCCAGGACAACAGAGGTCCCCTTTTTGGTTTTATTGTTCGTAGGACCCCCAAAAGGCAAAAAAAGGCTTACTCAACACCTTTGTCTTGGAAGCAATTTCCATAGAATTACTGGCGCGCACGTTTTAAGCTCGGAGGCTTCGGCCCTTGGGGGGTTGGCTGTGGAAATCTTTGACTTATTGGGAAGCTAGCGCGAGGAATGAAGGAATAAATCAGGATAAATGGTGACTGATAGTGGTTCCTTGTAAAAGCCTTTTACAAATCACGCCCTTTTTCCCTACTGTCCACAAATAACTGATAGTTTCCCAGGCTTGCCCCAAATCGTCATGCCCGATTTCTGGCCACTGCCAGTCTACTCCCGTACAGGGTCAAGCTAGCATGGAAACCCTCGCAGAGGGCCCTACTCAGGACAACTGCCCCTACATAGGGGCCTTTATGGCGAATTTGAAGGGGTTGTAATGGGGGGTTGTCCTTACTGGATGGCCCGAGAATACGACCTTTTGGCTCTATGTTGGTATTCTCTCACGTATCAGAATCGGCCATACTCAGCATGGTCCGAGGGCCAACCTAAACCCTAAACCCTAACCCCTACACCCTAAACCCTAAACCCTAAACCTGACGGCTCCTTCAACCTTGCCCTGATGGTTTCATGTAAATTTCGATGAACGTTACATCTCAGCCCTCAGCCCTGAAATCTATGTACGCTGCAAAGTGTACAGCAACCTAATACCCTTCATGATAACATATCAAAGAGCATCTGTGAATACTTTTGAATCAGAAGGGCAATCATCCAAACCTTGCTGATCAACATACTGATTGCCAACCTCGATGCACGATGCCCGAACATACACCTCAACCCTAAACCCCAAACCCTAAACCCTAAACTAATCTCCAAAAAAGTCCTGACCTGCTTTGAGATCCCTTTTAACACAGGGGACCTAGAATGAATGCCTGCAATATATTGAGGCAAGCAAGAGGTGCCCGTTTTTATGGAACTCCCTTACCCTAAGCCCTAAATCTCAGACTCCCATATCCCTGCTAAGATAGGAAATGAGGCCTTGGATGGCTGCACCCAGATGCGCTCGAACCTGCTTTTGGGCTTCGAGAACCCATGGGCGGTACCATTTTTTGAAAGCCCGAACTACATGGATCGGTCATGCCACATGGGCGGATGTCAACATTATGATCCCTTTTTGGGGTACCCTAAATATTAGGTGCCGTATGATAACAAGCATCCAAAAAGGGGCCCATAATTTTGACAACCACCCACATAGACCTTCGCTTGCTTTTGGTTTGGGGAGGTTGTCTGGATTTTGGCAGATGTGTGGGTCACCTTCGCGTGCCATTGCTTATGTGGAGGATGCCCAGACATTCTTTTAAACTCCGCTTACGGTCTGTATATAACTCCTACGGTTTCCATGTCTTTTCCATTATCCCTATTTAACCCTAACACTATAAACCCTAAACCCTATATAACTCCATATGTCCCTTGGAAGCTTGGGGTAAAGACGTCGTGGCTCCGCCTCGGCTTGTTGATGCTGCGGCTCCTCCGGCACGATGCGTGGAGTCCTCTGGTTGTCAGCTTTGGGTTTGGCCCGGGAGTTGTTTGGGTGGCTCTTTTAGGGTTTAGGGTTTCCCCCCAACATCAGTTTATGAATAGGTCCAGCATTAATTCTGAATAGGTCAAAACATTAGGGAATGTGAGCAGCCTATCTAGCTATGATACTTTGTTGTTCTTCTTTGATGACAAAACGGGAAGGGGTGCTGAGGGCTTTTTACTGAGCGCTCCTGGCTTGCCATCGGCGGGACGGGATTAAGACCCTAACCTCTGTACCTTATATAATGGTGCATTATGGTATATGATTGTATATCAGATCATATTATAGTATATTATGATAGATTATGGTATATCATGGTATATTATAATATGCATGTGTATATATATATATATTCGGTACATGGTGGTATATTATGGTGTATCATAATACCTAAACCTCAAGAGCCTCAACCCTACACCTCCAAGAAGCAGGTTCATAACTTTCCCAGAAGTGGCTCGCTGAAGGTGAGCAGGATGGATGGCTTTCAAGCATGGTTTAGGGCTTTAGGGTCATAGATACCCCAAATACTCTCTTCCCCAATAACCAGGGCCAAAAAAGCTCAAGCTTTAATAGACCAAATACGGAAGGCCTCAAAGTTTCAAGTTCTTCCATTGGCTAAGCAAGAATATGATGCTCCTCCTCATGAGGCCCCCCCACCAAAGGACAAGGGACCCCGTTTTGGAAACTGCAGCACGACTTTCCCTATCTAGGAAGATTGCAGGGACCCCGTTCTACTTAGCAAGTCTGCATCGGCACGGGACACTGTATATGAATGATGTTGCCCTTTATGATTTTATAACCCCTCAGCAGGTTGGGTCTGCTCCCCAAACCGTAAACCCGAAACTCTAAACTGGAAACCCCAAACTCCAAAGTCTGGAAACCCCAAACTCTAGCTCGGAAATCCCGAACTCTGAACCTCAAGTCCTGAACCCCAAACCCCCAACCCTAAACCCATAAACCTGACGCATTATCAGGAGGAGGGGATTGGCACGACAAGCTCAGTCGCCGGCGCGCCATGCCTGGCATAGAGTTACCAAGGCTCTCCCAACTGCTGGTCACCAGGGCTTAGGGTTCTAGGGCTTAAGGGTTTGGAGTTTATGGTTCCCTTTTATAGGGGAGCTCAGACACAAAGGGGTTCTTGTTTGGGGTCTATACACTGGGTCGGCTTTTTTTTTTTTTTTACAAACCCCCACATACACCCGGCACCATAGGACCTGTGATATCTGAAGCCCCAAGCCCTGCACATGCCCCAGAAACTCTCAGCTATCAGTCACCAAGGTTCAGGAAAGGAAAAACGACAATCCAAACTCCCAGAGGCTTGGAAAATGCTGGCTGCATGAAAGCAACGTAAGGACATTGGGTCCATTTGGGCATTTCTCATCAGCGCTGGTTGCATAGCAAACCCTGAATCCAAAACTCCTAAACCTTAAGGGTTCGCACTCTAGTGACCCCGCAGATGGAACCCTTGCACCCACATGCCTTCTCGCAATTTAAGCATGTGCATCTACATATGTAGGCTTCTACTGTCTGAGTATAGATCGATGGATAGATACGTCAAACACGAATGTCCAAAGATAATCCCAAACTTAACTCCATTCAACTTTGCTTGTGCTTGTGCTCGAAAAAAATCGATCGTCCAAGCCTCCTGTCCCACAAAACGCGCTTGATAAGCAGTATGTCCTGTAGATGAAGGAACTGGCTTTCGCCGAGTAGCAGGGTGGCAGAATTCCCCAAGCCGGAGTGGCAAATTTCATGTAAGACGTGATGCGTGCCCATCGCGTGAGGTGAGTTCTAATGGATCAAGTCCAGAAATTATTCAGATGCCCTAGAAGCCCCTGGCCATTCCGCACCTGGTGCTTGGGCTGCGAGCACCAGCAAACAGTGCCTAGGGGGTTCAGGATCTAGGTAGGCATATTGCAAGACACTAGTGTCATGGATCATAACACAACTGACTACAAGGATGCTACCTGGTTGTAAGTGTATGGTGTTCAGGACTTCTGCGAGCAGCGGACAAAATTTGTCTGGCCTACGGTCAAAATTCCATACTCATGCTGCAATCTCGGTCCATCTCCTTTTACATAGTGCGGAACATGTTGGGAGGGACCATCTCGTTCCTACTGGGCTTGAGACCAACTGACCGAATTACTACTATCTTGCTTTAGAGCACTTGACTCGGGCCTTGAATCTCTTTTTCCAGCAAATTTGCATTCTAACACAAAAAAGCTGATCTGGTTATTTGGGGAGGGGGACCATCTCGTTGTAAAGTTTGAACGCATGAATTTGGGGAATTCTGACCGACGTCAGAGATGTGTCAAAAGATGGAATTTAGTCCGTTCATGTAGGGTTTCCAGGAATTGTGGAGGCCCCCTTATACAATCTGTTGGGGTCTATAAGGGGTCCCCCACTCCATGGAAACTCCCAGTTCAGACAGTCTTACCTTGCATGAAGGACAGGGACGAAACACGAGCACGATGCAGACGGCTCCTTCTACGCCAGGGTTCCAGGGTTGTACCTCTAAGGTCGTATCCCAAAAAGGTTTGCCCAACATGGCCTTAATATGGTCCTTATATGGTCCCCTAGGGTCCCTTAAAAGGATCCCAAAACCCCCTTGATCTACTGTAGTTTGCAGCAGCCTTGCCCCAGAAACTACTTCGACTAGTCCCATGCGAATACCCATCCATCTCCTTCGGGGAGGTTCACACTTTGGGGTATAGTGCGCTGTAGCTGTATGAGGATTGTTAGGGATAAGTCTCGGGAATCATCCAGGCTTCTGCATTGCCCGCAAACATGTCTTTGCTGCAGTTTTTTTGAAAGCTTCTCAAACAACAAAGAACCGACTACCACTCGCACGGTGGATGGAGGAAATCTTGCGCCACTTAAGATACCACAATCCTTACCATGGCGCCCCTAAAATAAGGTACCCCTAACTTGGGGAAATCCTTTTTTACTGATCCGCGCACGCGCCGAGACTTCCCAGAACCAATCTTCAAAGACACTGAGGAACTGCCAGAAATTCCCACCAAAGTGTTCTTACCAACTACGTTTCCTGCCCCTTTTTTCCTATTTCTATGATGACTCTTCTCATGACTACGCCACTTAAAGCTTACCCAAAACCTGGTGGGTAAGTTACAGGCCAGCCCAATGATCAAGCATCCGACAAGTGCCGCCTCGGCTTGACAAATTGCATTAGGTCTTTTTCGTGGACCTTTGAATTGGATTAGGGTTTAAAGGTTGAGGACTTGGGGCATCAGGGGACTGAGGGTTGCAATGGAAAAGGAAATGGAAACCACCATATTATTCAGTGCTTAGAGCCAGCGTGACTTAGTAAGAATACGCGCAGTACCCATGGTTCGCGAAGCAAAAAACACTGGTATTCGTGGGCTATTCTACACGTATGCCATCTTCATGTTTTCCATCCATTTACGGGGGTGAAGTGCTCTCGCTTGGGTTTTGGCTACATTTTGAAGCAAGTCATGTGTCAAGAACACCCTTGGTTTGCCGTCAGCCTTTTCTTAGACCTCTCGAGCCAGGAGCAGCGCTTCACGTCAAAAGATTAGCATGGATGCACTGGTCACCATATGCTCTTGGAACACGAATGCAATTATGGTTCTGGCATGGATGCTCTGGTCACCGTATGCTCTTGGAACCCAACTATTGTTGATACTTTTTGAGTAGAAGTAAGAGTACTAGTCCTTGTACCAGGCTTTGGGGTCTTAGCATTTAACGGGCTTCTACTTTGAGTACTACTACAATTTCTACTGCTGATTCTATAGTATGATGAAAATATACATGCTACTGCTGGTAGTTTGTCTATGCGAAATAAATCCTAGATACGGAGGGTAGGATGTATGGAGAAACATACGGCCATAGAAGTATTCGACCTTTGAGGTTTAGTGCAAGGGCGGGCTTGGGTGTATTGGGGTTCATGTCGGGTTCTCAATGCAAGAGGTGCTTGGGGAGCCATGGTTAGTTTGGGATTTAGGGGGTTTAGGGAGTTTGGGAGTCTAGAGTTTGCGCTGTGATATGGCCATGAAGCAGGGCTTGTCCCGCCACAGAGTCGCTTCCAGTGCGTCGTGCTGTGCGACATGCTAGGGTGGGCTTAGTTTCCAGGTTTAGCGTTTGGAGCCCTAAACCCTAAAACGAGAACCCTAAAGTGTGTCTGGTAGGGAACCATAAAGGGAGTAAAGTGGGAACTCAGGAATGCAAGGACCTTGGTAGGCATATTGGTCTGTTCCTTTTATTTTCCTACTTCATTCTTGGGGTTCCCGGCTTTGGGGTTTTATTTGTACTCGCGTTACCGCAGCGCAGTGAGGAATGATGCTTGGCGTATCCTTGGGACAAGGGCATAGCCAAAGCTCCACGCGGTTTGGGGTTTAAAGGGCTTAGGGTTGGGAGGCAAAAGGTACGCATTTTGCGAAACACAAAGGGGGCTCCATGAATACGAGCCCAATATAGACCCTTGTACACGGGAACCTCCAACAAAAGGACCCGTAATTTGGGATATTGAATTATCCACTGACTGAAGCTTTGGAAAGAAAGTATGCGTACAGCACAAGGCCTGGAAAATCTAGATGTATTCGTACCGCGTTACGGCGGTTTTGGGCTTCGGCACTCGCATCGCTCCAAGCAGGAAACCGAGTCTAGGGCTCAGGGCTCAGGTGAGGAAAGGTTGTGGCAACAGGGCTGAGCTTGGTTACTGTCCCCACCTTGTAATAATCTACTGGGGATCAAGTAAGTCTATATATATATACACATTATAAATAGCACCCAATGCTGAGCATGATGAAGCCCAGGAGACCCCTTCGCAACCCGAATAACACTTGGAGATGCCTGGTAGCCTCACTACCCAACGTAGCAGACATGAGTACTCAGTAAATGTAGTCCCGAGAGGACCCCACATAATCCGAGCTCAACATTACTAGAACTCCCTCGATTTAAAGACAATGTTTCGGGCCATTTTGGGGGCTTGAAGAGCACGTTAAAGGCAGAGGCATTTCTCTGCCGCAAACATGCAAAGATGTGTATGTCCAGACCGTCAAAAATGAGGACTGTTTGTCTTAATCAGGAGATCAGTTCAAAAAACTTACGGTCTAGCCAGACTCTAAACGCCAGAGCTTAAAGCTTGAAACTCCAAATTCTGAATGAGGAAGGTTTGGCTTAATCAGGAGCTCATATTAAAAAGGCTTAAGTTGTTGGAAGACTCAATCACTTGGATGGAGGGTCTTGGCTGGAGGGGCTTGGCTGGAGGGACTTTGGCTGGAGGGGGCTGGCTGGAGGGGCTTGGCTGGAGGGCCTTGGCTGGGCTTGGCTGGAGGGGCTTGGCTGGGGGCTTGGCTTTGGCTGGAGGGGCTTGGCTGGAGGGGCTTGGGGCTTGGCTGGAGGGGCGGAGGGGCTGTTGGTTTTAGCTGATTCAGAGAACTGGTTTGCTTGTTAAGCATCATTAAGAACTCGAGGCTGGAACATTGCTTCCTGAGCTACCCCTTACGGGCCTTGCGTGAGAGGATCTTTCTTAAGCTTTGGGTCCACACTATATGACCCCTAGTATTTATTCAGGGTACCAAAAAACCAGAAAACACCTAGGAGTGAGTTGGAAACTTCCTTATCATCATCCATGTGCAATCCGAGGCTGCTCTTCACGTTTTAATGTGGGGGGGGGGTTCCTCTTGGGGGTGCCTTAAATATTGATGGGAGCTGCATTTGACAGGGGATCGCGCAAGCCATTGTCCCTTATATGACTGTAGCATACTCTATCCCAAAACCCTAACAGTAGGCCCTAATCATTCTAATTAAAATGGGATGCTAAAGTATCTCCTGGCCATCCCACCATCCCGGCGGGGCTCTGGCAAGCATTGCGGAGAACCCGTCGTGCATCCGACTGCTGCCCTGATTGCAGGGTTCAGAAATTCAGAAGAAAAAAAAACGACCCAAATCCTACGCCCTAAATCCTAAACCCTAAACCATGTTTCTTAGACCCAAGACCCTAAATCCTAACCCCTATTGGAATGGCGCCTTACCTAGTCATCTTGGCTTCCGTCACCTTGTCTTCCTTGCTTTTGCATAGGGAACTCACAGCCTGTCACCTTCTATCGCGTCTTAGGGTTTAGGGCGAGAGCCTCTGAAGGTCTGAATAAGCGTCCAATTCTCCGCGGGCAACGGCATGTTTCTGAGCTAACAAAATCACACCCGGCTCCCAAGTCCGCTTTGGATTTCTACCACAGTATTAGCGGGGGTGGGGGGTGAAGCTGTGAGTTTCCTGCCACTGCAGTCACAGGCCTAACCACCAATGTACGACGTCCTATGCTCAAAGTTCTTAGTGTAGGGACTACCAGCACCTCTGTGCCTGAGCAGAGTAAAAGAGACACCTGACCGCCTTGCTGTGGGTACCGCCGTTGTGAGGACAGTAGGGCACAGGTTACCTCTTGGGGGGGTAATATTACTGGGAGTTACACTTCGTAGCGGTTGCTACCACCCCTCAAATACTCAGACTGTCCATGACGAATCTTCCGCAGTACCATGTTGGCGTCTTCGCTGCGAAAGGCGCAAGCCATTCCCAAGAAAACTAAATGCCCAACATCAACAAACATCTTGGAAGACATGTTCAATACAACGGTGAGGTGTTGAATGACATTGGCAATGTTGTGCTGCAAGGGGAGAGACTCAGCCAGCAAACCTCATTAATTACAATCTGCTAGAATCCTGCCTGGGCAACGGCGAAATTACCATCCCAGCCCATGAAAGATTTTCCCCATCTGCGAATTCCACCTCTCTTGAAAGTGACTAGGCTCATAATCGTTATGCAGATAACCCTGCCCAGGTCCAAATACCCATATCCATGTACCTCCCAAAAAACCTGTACTGTATTCCTAGCACCAACGCCCCAAGTATTCAATGCTTGGGTACATGAATACTTAGTGTACTGATAACATGGTAGTTCCCCTGCATAAAGGAACCCCAAAAGACTTTTATCCTGATTGTGGGGAGCCTCCAAAAAGGTACCCCTCATACTGGGAACCCTAAACCCTAACCCTAAAGCCTATGAACCTGAAGTTCCAAAGAAAGCTCGCCTGCGCCCCGTCGCCACCCCGAAGGCGCGGCCTTGAGGGTAGAAGGGTAGATGGATGTTTCCAAGAATTAGGGTTCCGGGTCCAGAGGGCTCACAGGGGCACATAGGGAACATAGTATAGATAGGGGTGTAGGAAGTCAACGCCAATAAATTAAAGCACCCCCCTTTGGCGGTCCTCGGTGTGAACTGGGCTTGGGTATCCCTACTCATGGAAGCTACGAAATAGCGTAGGATCAGCCCACCTACTTTCTTGCAACTTTGGCCTCTGCTCTGTTGTGGTATAATGTGGGTCATTCCCCGCTACTGTAGCAGTTCGGTACTAGCCCCTGTATACAACCCCTAAAAAGGGGCAGTTCTTAGGAAGGGGAATGACCAAATACTTTATTCTAAGCCAGAGACTCTAAACCCTGAATCCTAAACCCTAAATCCTAAACCCCAAATCCTGAACCCAATAACCTCAAGAACATAAGATCCTGAATGCCCAGGTTGGACTCACGACTGGATTTCGCTCAACAGCCCAGAGAGCCCAATACACCTCGATTTTAAGGAATACATCTTGACAGATACTAGGGTTAAGGGTTGGGGGTTTGGGGTTAAGATTTAGCTGTATGGGGTTTAGGGTTTAGGGGTTTAATTAGGGTTTGCCTGGGGGTTAGGGGACGAGGATTTGGGGTTTAGGGGTTAGGGGTTTGGGGGTATAAGCCCAAAAATGATTTAAGATTTTGAGTTGCACTCACTCTTGCCAGGAGACTCTCTTTCATGAGTTTCGGCCGCTGCTTAAAGAGTTTCGGCCTATTGTTTCACGACCCTCTTTTATGTGTTTTGGTCTTGGGCCCCTAACCGAATCCAGACAATTCCCTTTCAAAGTAATCCCCAGTATCATGGGAGTCTCAATTATTGAGGACGCCTAATTTTGTTAGGAGGGGTACACTAAAGAGAGTGCAACATTATTCCCGAACTACGGGTTACTGTCTTGGGTTGCCTGGAAATCCTCCTCTGCAGCTCACTTCTAGCCGTGTTCACCACATTTGGTAGTTTCCATAGATAGGGAGAACCCTGTATAATTAGACCGCATAATATTTATAAATCCTTAGTACAGGGATCCCCCCCGAAAGGTATCCCTGATCTTGGGAAACAAAAGCAATGGATAGAGAACAGATCGAGAAACAGAAATGGGGTTTCCCAAAATCAGGCATACCTTTCTGGGGGTCCCCATAGTAAGGATTATACAGCATTTCGGGGTCTATGATATTGCCCCCCCTAATTATTTATGGATTTCTGGAAGCTATCAAATTTCAGAGCCACTACAAGTTCCCGTGACGATGCCCGCAATTTACTGAGCTTACTGAGACAGCCGGCCCATGACTCCAAGATTTATGCTTCCGAACGTCAGGCCTCGTTTTGACATGTGGGAGTTTCACAAGAATAGCCATCCTTTCCGGGAGCCCTGACAGTAAGGGGTATGGTATGTTCGGCTACATGTTGAAAGCCTTGTTTCTGGAAGCTATCACGTGGCGCAGCAGAACTATCCAGGTGTCTGGCGAGAGCTGCTTCAACGTCGGAACAGTCTTGTCAGCCTTCAGGAGCGTGACCTTGCGTGGTTGGACAGCAAAACCCTGAGAAGCAGGCGTTTCGTAGGCGCGGCCAAGTTTATGTTAGGTGATTGCAATGACAGTAAGCTTGCACATTGCGTACATATAGGCTTTGATCGGATGGATTTTTGTGCACAAGCCACTAGTCTGAAATGTCTTGGCTCCCGGTGCGCAATGCTACCAGGCAAACACTAGGAACCCTCTTTGCAGTGTTTGCGGTGCGGCCAAAGCGACTCATCGCTCTCCCCAATTGCTGCCAAGTAGCAATATGCTTGACGTGTGTGTGATTCTAAGCACCCCAGACCATCCCAGACACACACCTCATCCCCTCCCCCAATTAATAACATTCCCCACCACCCTCCTCATAACAAATTCCGCAATGTAACATCAATATATGTGCGTGTATGTGTATATATATATATATGAGGGCAAGTATTGAATATTAGGCAGGGTGGGGGGCTTATTGCCAGGGCCATTATGAGGGTTAGCACTGCGTTGGTCGACTTTTCTCAGGTTTTGTGCCCTCTATACTTTTGAAGCTCATCCACACACAGAACGAGGCTTCGCTAGATTTTGTAGGGAGAAACGGAGCAACCTCTAAATGAAGGGTGCATACGACATGCTGTGAATAGAGCCAGCGAGAACTTGTTTTCATATTCTTACGGTGTGCCCTGGAGCCCTGCGCACTGGTTTTGCAAAGCAAGCGTAGCCAAGCTGCGAAAAAATAACATCTTCAGAAGCAGATCATGATAAGTGAAGCGCCCGCTTGCAAGCACCGGAGAAAGAACGCGTACACAGACCTATACACATATGAGCTCTGGACTAAAGATGTAATTTGTCACCCAGTAGGTCTCACTAGAACAGGTCAACCCCAATCCTGACTCTGACTTTAGTCTGTAGCTCATATGAGACTTTGGCTTCTGGGAAGCCTAGGGATTCACAAGTCATGCATCATGTGATGCTTTCCCAAACTCAAAGGGAGCTGATGGCTGCGTCCATGAACTTGTTCTTCTGCGCCGGGCTGAGTGTCTGCCTTGGCACATACTGCAAACTAAGGTCGTGGCTTGTCAAATAACGGACATGACATGGAAGCTACCATAGGGCCATAGGGTCTTGACAATGGTGGCGGTGGCGGCGGCGCGTTGCCGGGCTGGCGGCTGAGGAGTAATGACTCTCAAGGAGATGACGAAACTGCAAGTGGATACAGGTAAGAAGTATCCGTTCTCGCTGAAAGGTTGTGAAGAGCAGAACAATATGCGATGCAAATCTGCTCTTGCTCGACAGGGGCGTTTCTCCTCACTCCTTTTGGACCCTGCTTTTGGGGAAAGCGGTAAGGGCCAGCTACGAACAAATAAGTTGAAAGTATGCTATGCCAGCATCGCACAACAGTTCTGCAAGAAGGATGTTAGTTTTTATGCAGGGCTCCTACGCCACGGCAGCTACCTGCTGTTGCTTGTCTGGCGAGTGCTAGACTCACTTCTGAAAGGAACCCTTATATGTACACACCCCAAAAATCTGGAAAAACATCGCATATAAATCTAGCACCGAGTATGTGGCCCAAACGTGCATGAGCCGAACTCTGGGCCCATAACCAGGTTTTAAGAGCACCTATCTTTTTCTACCCCCCAGCAGTCTCAACAGTTCATCCCTATCAACCCTGCTTCTGGGCCGCTATTGAACCCGGTTTAGGGTTTAGGGTTTCGGGTTTAGGGTATTGAGCCCGGCCACCTCCTCCTCCATTGGCTGGAAACCTGCTTCTGGTCTCATTGCGCCCACGTTTTCCAACTTCCGCCTGCTCCCCTTCTCCCCTGCCACCCCTGGTCCTGGTTGTAGATTTCCAGCGGAAGCCATCCAAGTGACAGGAGCCCTATATAAACCCTAAATAGTGGTTTCCATTTTCTTTTCCTTAATCCTATCTCAACCCCTATATTCTATCTACTTAAGAAAATGTATCCAGACATGATCCGCTCTGCCCAAGCACTCCGTTTGGGTGTGCAGGTGGCTAGGGAAGTCATGGAAAATATCGCAAGATGTACTAGACCCTATGGTAGCCCGGTGGCCTAGACCCGAAGGGCATATCTCCTCAACCCTGTGAATCAGAAGCGACTCTTTATGCTACATACTCCTGGTATAACCTCTACATAAGCCCTATATAACCCCGACAGAACCCTATGTAATCCCTTCACAGTCCCTATATGTCTCTCATTCTCTCTCCATATAATCCCTGTAGAACTCCTATATAGTCCCTGTATATAGAGGGCACTGTAATGGGAGCGGCTCAACTCATGTCTCTTCAGCAGGACCCGCTGATTTTAAGGCCACCAGATCTTGTATTATGAGCTTCCCCCAAACACGAATCATCTCATGCCGGCCCAGTCGCAACTCCTGGAGCCCGCGCTTGACCTGAGTTCTTCTTGACGGGATTTGGCAAGGCGATGTTACAGGCTTTTAGAGGTATCGTAGAAATGAGGGTTTGCAACAACTTTCTGTGGAGTGCTGACGGTCCATGAAGGTTTTGCTGTGGCTCTTTATGATTATCTTGGCTACAAGGCTCCACAGGATTGTGTTCCGCTCTGAGCTGCTGCCTGCCCTAATCAACATGAATTTTCTGCTGAAGGCACAGGGGTTTCACCCCTAAACCCTAAACCCTAGACCCTAAAGGGTTAGGGTTTAGGGTTTAGGGCAATAATTTGTCTAAAGGCAAGCTATAATCTCTCACTGCATCACGGCTCTGGACTGAAAAAAGGGATGTAGGATTTTTGTTTTAGGAGTTAGAGTTTAGGTAGGTTCCAGGATGCTTTTGCAGTGGTGTGTGCGGCGAGGTTGACAGATTTAGGGTAGTCCCCTTGACATCCTGTGCGATGAACTGCAACGCCCGATTATGAAGCGATGCAAGGGTCGAACAAGGACCCTAAACCGGGTTGCTGTGTTGCTGCTGAGGAACTTAAATTACACTGTTAAAATAAAGGAGCCGCTATTATCTGCATATACCCATAGTATGGCAAGTTATTTAAGTTCCTTAACAGCAACCCAGCAAACCCAAATCTAGTGCTACCTGCGGACATAGCTGGGGTTAGCTTACAAGGAACACTACACAGGCCCTACAAAAAGCCCCCTAAGCCCTACATAGCCCTCAAAACTAGAAATTCTCATTCCTACATACTTTCCCTGTAGCGCAAGCGGCAGCGGCCGAGTCGATATACTTGTCCAGGCTGACAGCCGACCGCGCCTCCATGTCCTGGATGTCAGGAATTTGGACTTGGGTTTAGGGATTAGGCTTTAGGGTCTGGATCTCATTGCTTTGGGCTGCAGGTTAGTAGGGAGTAAGGGAATATATCATAAAGGGGCTATATAGGGACTATATCCCCTTATTCCCTATCAAGAACCAGCAAGCTTAGGTCTTGTGGTTTCCAATCAAAACTTATTTCGAGAACAGGGTTCGGGGTGCCTTGTGCCTTGTGAGCTAGAATAACAATCTCCTCCCACGAGTGCCAAACAAGGAAAACAATCCGGGAACGCCAGCTCCAGGCAGAGGCATCAAACAGGAATGTTGAGAGAGGCCCACTCGGCCGCATGTCGGCGTTATGAATGAGGGATGATGGATCTTGACAAGGAATCATATAGATTGCGGACTTTCTGATGTCAATGTCACAGTGGCTGTTGATTTCATTGCTTCGTTAGGTTCTAATACTCAAATTACGTACGGAATCTAAACTATATCAAACTAGAACTACTGCTTCCATGAGGTTGCCAGAAGAGTCTACGTGAAACTTGAGCATGCTTACTTGGGGGGTCACGGTGACTTAGTAAGAATACAACCCCTGGAAGCCATGTTATAGCCAGTTATCCCCATTATCAAGCCACTTCCTGAGATTCCATGACCCTCCAAGTAGAAAGTTTCTGACTAGGCAGCTTCTTGAGTTGGGCGAAAATTTGCGGCACCCCAAAACACGGGCGGTGTTGAACTGGGGGGCCTGAAGAAGGGAGCACGATTTTGACAATTTTCCATATGGATTTTCAGCCCAAGGGATTTTCCCTTGTTGGGGCGAACCGTGTCATGTTGCAGGAAGGGGTCACGCGCATATAACATCACATGCAGCCATGTATACACACGTATATATGTTTGTAATGTCTCAAGTCATGAAGCCATGCTGCAACATCGTACTTACTACATATGTTGTTATATATATATATACATACACATCGTGTACTTGTAAGGATGTATGAAGGTCCAGCATGGGCTGTTCAGGGGCTCAACAATCCCTACGTAGAAAGCCCTCTCTCACAGTAGCTACATTCACTCACTCCCCTGCCCCTTAAGCACCAAACAGACAACCCTTTTGCATCTGGGCTCGTGCACAGCCTAACAAACAACCCGTAAAACCTAAACCCTAAGCACCCTGATCCCTACTCAAAACCTTAAACCCTAAGCCTCCTAAACCCTGAGCACCCTAAACCCTAAACACCCCAAACCCTAAGCCAAGCCCTAAGCACCCTAAACCCTAAACATCCTAAACATCCTAAACCCTAAGCCAGGCCCTAAGCACCCTGAACATCCTAAACCCTAAACACCCTCTAAGGTGCCCTGAACCCTCAACCGGGCCTTGAGACTGGTCTCCAGGGCCTTGTCCTGGGCCTCCATGGAATTCTTAGCCTGGGCCTTGGAGTTGCTATGATCTATCATAACCAACTATATCTTAGGAGGACCCCCCCACCCTGTAATAGTGACTATAAGCGATACTAGTAACTATATTAGGGCCCTCTCATATTCGTATTATACCACTATTACAGGGTGGGGGGGTCCAACTAAACTATATGATACTAATGAAATATCATAATACACCCACAATATACTCATGATATACTAGTAATATACTCATAGCATCTACTGTAATCTACTATCATATACCATCATATACTGATAGTATACTGAAAGAACTGTGCCTTGGAGCTGCCAGTTTTGCTGTTTTCAGGGTTTAGAGTTTAAGGTCTTAGGCCTTTTGCAAAGGGGATACAGGGCCCATATATTTATAGGATTTACATGGGGATGATGTAGGGTTTGGGGTTGGCAGTTTAGGGATGTTACCCCCAAGGACGCTCGGTTCATCTGAGGGTTTAGGATCCCGGGCTTGGTAGGCATACTTTAGTGTTGACCATTAGTGGCAACATTGGTAACTAGAGGGATATACTTCTAAGATCTTAAAAGATATCACTTATAACCTGGCTATAGCTGGAGTGTTTGCCTGCCCAGCTTTTAGGACCTTGTGATGTAGCAGGGGTTTAAGATATGAAGGCTTCAAGATGTGAGGAGCTTCGTGTTTTCGCGCTGTAGGACTCAGGGATTTCTTCCTAAACGCTCGGCAAATGTAACTGAGTTTCAAACATCCTTCGCTTGGATTTGTCAAAGCCACTGAGCGAGGTCTACAAACCGGTAACCTTGGGCTTTAAGGTTCAGGGTTTATGAGAACCGTAAAACCTAACCCATACACGCAAGCCCTGGGACAGTACTCTGCCGTGTAGACTTTCCTGCGCCAGAACTACGAGGGCTCCAAGGGTGTATACAGCGTAGGGCTCTTGGTTAAAAGGTATTCGTTCATGTGCAACCACTAGTGCCCCGCGGCGCTTGTAGCTACAAACCATTGATACTCGAAATCCTGCATGGACTCATATACCAAAAGCCCCAGAATTCTGAAGGTTTCAAGTACTTGGGGTCATGCAAATGATTTAGTATCAACAGTAGGAAGCTCACGTACCAAACCATTCACACGGTTGGTTCCAGCGTCGCAGCATCAAATCAAGCATATGAGCACACAAATCACCTCAGGCTTCAATTAAGGTGATGATCTACCAACGCGTGAATTCCCCCTGCATTTCCATGTGATTTGGATTTTGCTAGTCACTGTTAGTCACCAGCCAGAGTCGTACGTGGAAGTTTGCTGCTTGGTACCACCAGGGAAGTCCCGATTGCTCCATTGATACTATGTGCAAGGCCCCTAAACCCTACTATCCTGACCTACTCCGAGGTCAGAGCTCCTTCAGCCCAGAACCGTATGCTGTAAAGCCGGACCAAAATCCTAAAGCGGCTTAGGGTTTGGGGTTTGGGGTTTAGGGGTTTAGGGTTTGGGGTTTAGGGTGAGATGTTTAGGGTAAACTTTCCACCCTCAGCCCTAAATCCTACACCTCGATCCTTAAGTTAAATGATTTAAATCCTAAATCCTAAGCCCTGAACCCCAAATCCTGAATCCTAAACACCTGAGACCCCTAACCCTAAGCCCTAAGCCCTACACCCTAAAGCCTAAGCCCTAAACCCCCAAAACCCTTAACCCCCTAAAGGGACCTAGGGTTTCCATTTCATTTTCCATGTTCTTTTCCATTTTGACTACTTGGTTTTTGGGCCGCAGATGATGGCTAACACGTTGCTTGCTGTTTCACCGGGAGTGAGGGGTCAGAAGTGCCCGCCATGCTCAGAGCACGCTCGAGCTGCGTTCAATTCAAATTTCCATTTTGACTTTCCATTAGTGAATCCTGGGCTCCGGGCATTAAGGGAAGCCTGGAACTCCGCCACGTCCTTTGCGACGCTCTCGTTGATCTCCTTGACCACAGCATCGGCCTCGCACTTTGTACGGTTTAGGGTTGAGGGTTTAGGGTTTAGGGCCCCCCAGGTTACTACAGAGTTTAGACATGCGCATCGCACAACAATGCAGGCACGGCAATGACTGTCTGTTAAGGCAATTCCCAGCGCATTATAGAGAGTTTAGGGTTGAGGGGTTTAGGGTTGAGGGAGTAGGGGTGTAGGTTTGAGGGGTTTAGGGTTGAGAGGTTCAGGTGTTGATAGGATTTTGGTAACCACAACCCTCAAAACTAGGACCCTATGATGATCGCATGACGGCTATAGGGTGTGAATCTTGAGTTCGGCATTCTACATTACACGCAGCCCCAACGACATGGTCATTCATGTGAATCCCAGCCAGGGACCTGGTTGCTATCGAGCTAAATTTGAGGTTGGGCACGCGCATCGCTCCAAGCAAAGTTTAGGGCCAAAACAACCCTAGGGTTATATTGGGATACTGGAAAAGATGGAAACGACTATTTAGCGTTTGGGTTTGAGGTCACAGCAACACTATTTCTGTGGCATTTTTGGCGCAGACATGGTCTCCCTGCATGCGATAGAATATGGGGGCATATGAGCATCTTAGTATGATTGTGGGGAACATATTCTATCTACTTAAGGCGGGCTGTACATCCTAAGCACAAACACAGGAAAATCAATGAGGGCAGAGAGCAGTGAAGCCAAAGACCTTCCAAACTTCAAGCGTCTCGACATGTCACAGAACTGCTGTCGCCACCGCATTCGGCAGGGCCCCAGGACACCACTATTCCATCTGCAGGGATTGCTGCAAAAGCGCGCGAACTGGCTTGGATAAGCTGCACATCCCTCAGCTGATCTTGCACCGCACTGCTGTCGCCACCGGAGTGCCCGGGGCCCCAGGTCACCACGGATCCATCCGCCAGGATGGCAGCAAAAGCACTATCAGAGGCTTGTATATGCTGCACATTCATCAACTTATCTCGCACAGCACTGCTGTCGCCACCGCCGTGGGCGTGGCCCCAAGTCAACACAGATCCATCTGTAAGAATGGCAGCAAAAGCGCGCGAGCTGGCTTGAATCTGCTGCACATTCTTCAGCTTATCTTGCACAGCACTGCTGTCGCCACCGTAGTCAGTATCTCCCCAGGTCACTACGGATCCATCTGCAAGAATCGCAGCAAAGGCAAAATGAGAGGCTTGTATATGCTGCACATTCCTCAGGTCATCTTGCACAACAGTGCTGTCGCCACCATAGCCAGCATGGCCCCACGTCACCACAGATCCATCTGCAAGAATGGCAGCAAAAGCGCGCGAGCTGGCTTGAATCTGCTGCACATGTTTCAGCTTATCTTGCACAGCACTGCTGTCGCCACCGTAGTCAGTATCACCCCAGGTCACTACGGATCCATCTGCAAGGATGGCAGCAAAAGCGCGCAAGCTGGCTTGAATCTGCTGCACATTCTTCAGCTTATCTTGCACAGCACTGCTGTCGCCACCGTAGTCAGTATCTCCCCAGGTCACTACGGATCCATCTGCAAGAATCGCAGCAAAAGCACTATCAGAGGCTTGTACATGCTGCACATTCCTCAGCTTATCGCGCACAGCACTGCTGTCGCCAACGCAGTGCACGCGGCCCCAGGTCACCACAGATCCATCTGTAAGAATGGCAGCAAAAGCGCGCGAGCTGGCTTGAATCTGCTGCACATGTTTCAGCTTATCTTGCACAGCACTGCTGTCGCCACCGTAGTCAGTATCACCCCAGGTCACTACGGATCCATCTGCAAGAATCGCAGCAAAGGCAAAATTAGAGGCTTGTATATGCTGCACATTCCTCAGGTCATCTTGCACAATAGTGCTGTCGCCACCATAGCCAGCATGGCCCCACGTCACCACAGATCTATCGCCAAGAACAGCAGCCAATGCTGCATGTAGACAAAAGCTAGTGGCTCGCAGCTGGATCAGCTGCACTTGCAGGCTCAGGAAGTCGCCATTGCACAACTCACTGTCTTGAATGGTTATTGCTTCGTCCAACACTGATCCGTTGGAGTGGACAAGTCTGCCCTTGCCAACTGACAGGGCAGTTTGCGCACGTCGTTTGAATGCCTCAACATCAACATCCAGTCCAGTCTCAATTGAGACTGTCCTTCCGCTCAGCAGGCTCACATGGAGTGTGATTGGCATGAACCTGCCCTGCACTTTTTGAGAAGTAGCCGTAAGTAGCCGAAATGTCTTTGGGTTCAGCGTGCAGGCAAGTAGGGTTGGCTGCATGGCTGTCAGCAGACACATGACACGCACATTATCTTACTCTTACCCCTACCCCTACCCCAAACTCTGTTCTTACTCCTCTTACTCCGGTTGCTCCTCTTACTACACTTACTCCTCTTACTGCTCGTACTACTCAGGCTACTCTTACTACTCGTACTTGCTACCCTTAGCCCTATAACAATTGCTTTTTTGCGGTTGCGATTACTGTTACTGTTACTATTACGTTTCCAGTTGCTGTTACTCTTTGTGTGTGTAGAGACTTAACAGGGACTTAACAAGCCTGCCATGGATAAAGTAATGTAGAAGCCTGGTAGCAATGTCATCCCATTTTTCCCAGATAGCAGAGCTATTGAATCAGCTATTGTACATGACTTCTGGCTCAAAGCGCTGTTCGGGTGCTGCGCAGGGTGCTGGTTAAGATTACACCAAAGCATCTCAAAAATAATGAATCAACTCTTCGAAATCGCTATCATTGCAATACTTACGTTTGAGCGGCATTCAGGCAGATCCGAAGTTAACAGAATGAGACGCCTATACACTTCATATCAAATCACTGCTCGTTCAATCCTTGAAATGGGGAAGCATGGGCTTGAGTTAGATGCCATAAACCAGGACAACCCCTAAACCCTAAACCTTTATATTCAAATTCGTACGCCCCAAGCATGCGCTCGGTGCCTGCTCCTTAGCTTTCTTGGCCTCTGCCAAACGCGCAGACGCCTCAGAGGTTCATGTGTAGTTATGCTTTGTTGGAATTCATCGCCCTCTGAAAAAAGGTAGTGGAGGGTCCTTCTGAAGCCTACTTCCTCCAGCTCTCGAAGTCGCATGTAGCATCCTTGTTGAGGGCATATCCTTACCAAAGATAAATGGGGACTGCTTTAGGGTGGGGCAATTTCGCATTATAGGCAACATGGCAGATGACAAGGACGCGAGCCTGCTCACCGACTTCTGAGAAACTTATTCCCGCGCTCCACTCTGTGTCGAAGACTCAACTGCTAGACGGACTGGCAAGTCCAACCGGAACAATCGTCATCGTGGAAACACTCAAAACAATCATGGAGATGCAGGGCCCTCCGTTCTGAAACTAGCCAACTAGCAGCGGCAAATTCATGCATAATACAAACAACAGCAATCAAGACCCTGTCCAAAGATCACCCACTGCTATCACAAATATTTGCAATCCCAGGAACGGCACTTGCCTCTGACACTTGTAGTCACCATGACATGTACGCACCTGCACTCTGCACTGCTAAACCCTAGGCATCCCTAGGCCCTAAACTTTCTGAGCCCTACAGAAGCCCGGCGCCAAAAAAGAGAGCAAAACACCGACGGGGGTTTCAAGCCTCGTTGTACTTGGCGATGGCGTCGTCGATGTCGCTCTGGATCTCCTTGCAGGCAGAAGCTTTACTTGCTTGCGCTCAGTTGGGAAGGGGACAAAGGGTTACAGGTATTATCATGGAAATTGTGAGGATCCATGTTCGGCGCATGGGCTTTCAGGTTTAGGCCAAGCTCAAAGTTCAACTTTGAACTACCGAAACTGGCTTTCGGCTAGGGGCGCTGCCCCACCAAACTTATCCTGTACCCCAAGAACCCCTTATCATACAGTTCTATCCCCAGGCACCCGAAGATTCTGTTTCCCGGTGCCTTCTCCCGCGAAGCCATCGACTCGCTGAGGAGCGGCCCCAAGAAGTAGAACAAGCCTTAAGGGGTAACGGAAAAGAAAATGGACCCTACCATAGTATATTGGGGGTATATAGGGA
>CAJNIZ010014581.1:73264-97153 GCA_905231905.1 Symbiodinium pilosum
GCTTAGGGTTTAGGGTCTACGGTGTTGACATCATGGGGTGCTCGTTGGTGCATGTGCACACCCAGGCCGCCCTCACCCGTGCGAAGCAATCAACCCACCCCTTGACCACCCCGGAGTTCAAACAATTTAGGCATCCCAGCGGGGGGGGGGGGGGGGGTACTTTTCCGACCGCGCTCCATGCAATTCCTTCCTGGCTGTCTGCGAGGTGTTTTGAAGTTGGCTTCCTAACGTTGCTGAGTTAGCAGCTTTCTATGAGGTTGTTGTGCCCAGCTACTTCTGAGGCTGCTGGGGCGCAGCCGTGCTCGACGTTGGTTGCCTGATTTTGCTCGGCCACTCCCCAGCTTCCGGGTGCTCGTCGGCATCCGCTTTCTGTGAGGCCGTAGGCCGCGCTTGATATCGACTTTCCGTGAGGCTGTTGTGGCGTTGGGCCATTAAGATCATTAAAGTGCCCTGGGAGCACTCAACAAAAAGCTTGGATTTGGTTGGGGCAGCGGGCTCGGTCTTTGTCCATGGCGGCTTGCAAAAGCTGTGGGAGGCCCGGAGAGGCTATAGAGGCTGAGGCACCGAGGCCTATCATCAGCCCTTGGGAGTGCTCCAGGAGGTCGCAAGGAACTCAAGGCAAAAACTCTCGGGCTTAGGCTTAGGATTTGGAACGGCCCCAGGAGGGCCCCGTCAGAATGCCGTGGATGGTGGGTGGCAGCAGTTGCGCACCTTTACCTGGGCTCCTGAAAGTATTCTTGCCGCTCGCAATGCCCGGGCAGTTTCGGTCGTCGAGCGCTCGGCTAAGGTTTTAAAGTAGGTGATTGTGAAATGGAGGAGATCATGTGGGAGCTTCTGATAATATGGGGCTGGTAAGGATCCCTAGGGATATAAAGCGATTATAAGAGGATTTTGGAGGTCTGGGGAGGATTAAACGTTATAGAGACCATGTATTGGTCTATTGGGTTGAGGTAGGCAAAGCCAAATAAGGAACCAGAAAACCCGGCAACGACGATAATCCGCTACATAAGCCCAGTTTCGAATTTATTTTCCATGTAGCTGTACAATGTACACATGAGCACCAAGTATTCTAGTTGTTGAGCTCACTAACCTTAAGCCCCCCACTCCCCAACCCCAGGAACCTCTAAACCCACACCAAGATGTAAAACCCAAAGTCGAAATCCCCTAAACCCTTAAAACAAGGACCCAGAAGCCAGCCACCAGAATGGAGATGTTCACAAGGTTGATGTCCTCAGACGTAATGTTTAGGGCTTAGGGGTATAGGGTATAGGGCTCCCAGGTTTAGGGTATAGGAGGTTTAAGGCGTAGGGTTTAGGGGTTTAGGGTTTGGGGTATACAAGTTTAGGGGTTTAGAGGCTGATGTCCTCAGACGTCATGTATTAGGAGCAGGAGAGGTCCCTTCTAAGTGCTTGTCAAATGATTCTATCAGAATATGGGGTGCGGGTTCCCAAAATCAGGAGTACTTTTTTGGAAGGGTACCTAGAATAACAGGGATGATAGCATTTTGGGATCCATATTGGGGTCCCCTTGTTTTGGGAAACTACTATATATGGGGAATAAAGGGATAACCAGGAATGCGTCGGGTTTTTTTGTTTCGGGCGGATGTTCACCATGTCGATTTTTTTGTTTGAGGTGCAGGGTCGGCTTGCAGCCGCCCAATCGGTGGCCCTGGCCGGCAGATTGGCTAGTGCGCGAAAGGCAGCGTTGCTCCCCGATTTACAAGTAGAGCAGGTTGTCTTCTCTCATGGCACCAAGGTTCGAATAAGGTAGACTCGAGAAGTCAACTACATGCAGGTCGCCCCTTCCCTTTCCCACGACGAACAGCACGACTGTAGACAGCGATGTAGAATCACATACTTACTCAGATCGAAGGACACGAACAAGGTGGCACGAACCATCGCGAATACAACACGCCCACAATGTCTAGCACAGGCGAGATGATCAACACCGCCGTACCACCCCATGCGGCAAAACCCAACTGAACAGAAAAATCTGATCGGTCACTACCAGAATTATGCGCAGGACAAGTTGAGGCATGCAACTAGTTTCAATACAGGAGCACAGGCACGCGAG
This sequence comes from Symbiodinium pilosum, assembly GCA_905231905.1. NCBI lineage: Eukaryota > Dinophyceae > Suessiales > Symbiodiniaceae > Symbiodinium > Symbiodinium pilosum. The sequence continues at coordinate 75,338 of CAJNIZ010014581.1, forward strand.
GCGGTTTGCAAGCTAGACCGCACCACAACCGGCCAGCAAAACGTTCCCTCTACAGGAGGCAGCAACTTGGTCATGTGATGAGGACTGACCCAAGTAGGCTTCAGGTTTAGGGTTTACATTCTACATTGCCTGAAACTACCTAGCATGGAACCCCAACGAACGCTAGGAAGACTTCTGCGCGTTTTTATTGGGGCCGTATGAGGGTCCCGCATTTTCACTAGGCCGATGCTTCAATGAGGTTACATTTGAAGTGGAAGGTTGAGAGTCTTATTCTTGAAGCGGCTTCTACGACAAAGCAGTCTGTTTCAGTGCCTGCCTTTCCTGCAAAAAGCAACCTACAATTACGCACCAGAGAGGCTGCAAAAGTCGTGAAACTGTCCTGACTTGCTCTTCCCCCAGAAAGGGCTCTCCTCAAAAAATCCTCACATATTCCCTGCGCAGTCCTCACTTATAACCTTACGCAAGCCCTAACGAGTATGCACACATAAGATGTGAAAAGCCAGCCCATGCTTCAATGCCATCGAGGGACCACCAAGATATGCACACTACGACGGGCTACTCTAGTCCAAACCAGTAAGTGCCAGTAGTAGTAGTGGCAACATTGGTAACAATAGTCATAACAGTAATATACGAATAATACTGGTAATGGTAGTAGTTGCACCCAAAATAGTAAGACTTCTCGAGATATCCTTGTTGAAGCTAGGGGGGGCGACTCTCCGACCTGCTTCATCGCTTCTAGAATTCACATCTGCCACCGACCCAGCTCAAAACGAGCCTTGTATAACCCCATAAGAACTGCCAGATATACCACCATGAAAACAGAAGCCTCATCTGTGCCATAGTCTAGACTCCTAGGATCCCCCTTCATAACCCCACAGTAGTCCCTCTATAATCTCCTTTAAGGAGTTTAGACTATAGCCCACATTCAATCCTAATCCTAATAAACTACGTTATAACCTCAGTTTCCATGTCATTTCTCTTTTCTTTTTCATTTGATTCTCCCCTATTAGGGAGGTAATAGGGTCTGAAGCAACCACCAGACTGCTGGATTTGACTCGTTCTTTATGAGCAAGGACTCTTTGATGTGCCTGGTGCAGACCCAAACCTTGAGTTTGAACCCGAAACCCTTAAGCCATTAGACCCCTACAGCCTTTAACTGCTATACTAATAAACCCCACAAATCTAAACTGCCTCACTGAGCCAGTACAGCCCTAGAAATGCTTAACCGCAAGCCCCTGAGCCCTAAACCCTATACTATAAACGTAAACCGGTCTCCGAACCCCACTAAGAATTATGATTTGGGTTGTTATTAGGATTATAACTATCAAAAACAAAAAATCATTTTGGAGGCTCCTATAGATACCCTGAAACCCGAAGCCCTTAGCTTTACACCTAAACTCTATCCCTTATCAAGTCCCAGCATCCGGGATGTTAAGGTTCAAGGCGAAGCCGCCGCCAAGCTCAACCTTCCTTGATCGCGTTTTGGGTTTAGGGTTTACGGGCTTGGGTTTAGGGTTTACGGTTTAGGGTTTATAGGGTTTAGGGTTCATAGGGGATTAGGGTTTAGGGGTTTAGGGTTTTTGGAATGTCGGGTTAGACAGGGGTTGTCTAAGGCTACCTTGGGGTTGAGCTGTCATATCAGGATATTAACCCAAAATTCGAAACTCAAGTGAAAAAGAAGATGGAGCATGAAATGGAAAAGGGGATTGATATAGTGATTTTCAGAAATTGGGAGACCCAGTATGGACCCCATTTTACAATAATCCTCATTATAGGGACTCCCGAAAAAAGGTACCCCTAATTTTGAGAAACACCGATAAAATATCGAGGTTGTCGAGTCGCAGCTCGTGTGAGCAAGGGCTGGAGAAGCGGAAAAAGACAATGGCACCTATCAGTCAGATTCCTGAAGGTTATATGTGGTAGTATCACGTTTAGAGATTACGGGGCGACTATAACGACCCACTCCTCCTATCACAAAAGGAAGGCCCGCAGGACTGGAATCTCAGGTTTTGCGGGTGAGGGCATAAGGTATCTAATCTTTAGGTTTAGGGGTTTAGGATGCATTTATTCGGGGCTTTAAGGTATAGAGCTGACAAATAGAACAGCAACGAATAAAATGAAACAGAACACAGAAGATGAAAGAGGCGAATAGATACAGTGGTTTACAGGGTTAAGGATTTAGGGTGAAGGGTTTAGAGTTTCGGGTTTAGGGGTTGGGGTGCAAAGGTCTCAAGAACTAGAGTGGCGTTGTCGGGCATGTTAGACTATCGTTGCAAGCGGATTCTAAGGGAATCCTGTTGGCAGTTCATCCCCTCCCCTAGCATTAAGCCCCCCACCCCGCTAACATTAAATGGCAATTATGGGTGCCCTTTTTGGAGGTCCCCATAATGAGGATTTTTTATATATTGGGGTCTACTATGTAGGGAAACTACCAAATATGCCTAATATCTTATAATATACCACACTGGCGAGTACTTGACACTACGGGGGTGGGGGGGGGGTTAAATATTAGAGGAGGGTATTATTCAGGCTTTTACAGCGTGGTTTTTAGGTTTGCGGTTCAGGACTCAGCTGGTCCTAGCGTAGTTTCAGGTTCGGGCCATGTATTATGTATTCCCATTGTGGTATATAGTAATAGAATATATTCGGAACAATTGGGGAGTTAAATATTAGGGGAGGGGATGAAGTTGTATTGGGCTGGTTCGGAACGAATTGATTGTTTGGCCGGGAACATCTGGAGGCCAAGGGCCTTCAAGAGCAGGGCTACAACATTTGCATGAAGCGACTCTGAGCGAGTATTGGTAGTAATCATGTGAGCTATAGTCTAAAACCCCAGCATCCGCCTTAATAACCCCTGGAGTGATCCCCTACAGCATACCCCATATAACCTCCTGTCAAGGGGTTTAAGACTATAGCTCATGTTGGCTCTTCCAGCTGACCGGTTTCAGGGATCAATTAGGGCTTAGAGGAGGAGGAGACTTGGGGTGAGGATCTCACTCATACGCACTAGCTTAAGAGTTTAGGGTTTGGGATGGTAACTCAGTCCTGAAGACCAAATCCCGGGAACCCCTGCAACGACAAAAGAGTCGACTGCAATGCCTGTAGAACGGCGTATCGCAACATGTGTCCGAACCCCCATGCACCCTAAACTGCCTTCAGTATGGAGCCCACTGGAAAGCCAGAAACGGTGTAATGACTAGTCCTTTTCCTAGTCTAAAACACCTGCCCACCTCCAACTATCGGTCTAGGATGGTAAAGCTACAATGTACTTGTCCTTATGAAAACATGGTTTTGTATTCCTTGTTTGGTCAGAATACAAAATTGAAAGGTTCTATTCAGGGTTTAGGGTTCAGGCTGTGAAGGGTTTGGGGGGGGGCTGGGTGCAAACTCCCTTTCTGCATCTGGGCTGCGCACAGCCAGTTTATACTTCCCTAAGCCCTAAGCCTGAAATCCTAAACTCTAACTCCTAAACCTTATTTCTAAGTCCTAAGCCCTAAGTTCTATAAACCCTAAGTCCTGTGAACCCTAAACCCTTCAACCCTAGATCCCTAAACCCTTAAACCCTAAACCCCAACACCCTAAACCCTTCAACCCTAAACCCGGATTTTGAGACGCGCTGCCCGAAATTCAGGAGACCGCCCTCCTCCTGTCTTCAATCGTTTGCGGTCGAGGATTGAGGCTTAGGGTTTTAGGGTTTAGGGTTTAGGGATTAGATTTTAAGGATGGAGGTTTTGGGGTTTAGGGAGTAAGGCTAAGGGTTTAGGGATAATGGTTTATGTTGGGCACTGTGCGCACCCAGTAACAGTCTGCACTAGGAGTAATATTATGGGCTATACATAAATAACTTGAGATTCGTATCCAACAAATACTCGGTGCGGGAGGCACCTAATGTTTCTGCGGCCTATGCGTACGGCTTTTGGGGTTTAGGAGATACTGCTTTGGAGAGAAGGGTTTAGGAGTTTACGGGTTAAGGGGTGGGTTTAGGGGTTCAGGGTTAGGGCTTCGAGTTTACTGCCACCCGAATGTTATGCGACTGGTTGTGCCGCTGCTTGCAGGCTTTGTGCAAGCATACTGTCGGTATTGCTGTTGCATTGCTGATTCCACAAACGCTCTTTCAAAAGAATGATGAATACAACTCCAAGCAGAAGGATTGCTTTCTTTTGAGCTGCTATTGCTGCTAATGTTGAGGCGTAGCGCGCCCTGAGCCCTGCACCCGAAGACCCAAGTTCTAAACCCTAAACCTTTTTTTGCCGAACCCTAGGTCCCTAAACCCCGGATTCCTAAACCCTGTATGAGCCCTGGACTAAATTTGTAGGATATCCCTTAATAGGTCTCCCCCAAATCCCTATATAGTCCCCTATAGGTCCCTGCCAACCTAAATTTAGTCCGTAGCTCATATGATAAATCCCAAGCCCCAAGCTCTCTTATATACCCAGAGCTTGCTCCTGCATGCTGGGTTGCAGCCGTAAGCGCACCAACCCCTACACGGGATCCTACAGCTTAAGGATCATATTTGATGATCATATGGGCAGTTCCCAAAATCAGGATCCCATTTTGGTACCCCTAACTATTCGGTGCCTTAATATATTACATACCCAAAAGGGTCCAACATTTTGAGAACAACCCATATGCTAAACTGGTGGATCTGACCCCCAAAGCCTTAGGTTGGAAGTATGGGCTTGTAGTATGGAATCTGAATCCCGGATTGCATGCCCTTTTACCTATATACTCTCAAGGGCCTCTGGAATCCATCCAACGAGGTCAAGAGTCAAGGGGCGCATCTTAGGGGCCCATACTTTCAACCGGCGGTAAGCCCTAAGAGCCTAAATCCCCAAACCCCTTCACCCTACGCCCAACAAGGCGCCTCCGCCAATGCGGGCAGTGCTCCGGCAGCGGCAGCAGTGGTTGCGAGGGCCCCGGCTGCTCCTGAGAGGCGGCTATCACATGTGCCATAATCTAAACTGATAATATCCCCCTCAATAACCCGTACAAAGCTCCCCGATACAATTCCCAATCTAAACCCCCTTCAAGGAGTTTATATAGCGCACATCTGACCTGCGATTATAACTCTTATCCTCTTGCAAAGGACCCGCGACGGGTCATGTTTTTTTAAGCAAATCACAGAATCCTTATTTGGGGCGGGGGGTGGGAGGTGTCCAGAACCTTTGGATTGAAACGGCTGAGGTTAATTTTGCATCGGAAGCTCTTGATGACGTCCTAAGTGCTCTTGAAACTTGAAAGAGCTAAAGAAGTCATATGGTCGCAGAAGGTATTGACGACTTCCCTACCATCATATTAATTAAAGTTCTGCACAAGATGATGACTACTCTCCTAAATTGCACAAAAGACGCAGTGGAAGCTGCAAGCGGACAATTTTTTTGCTTCTTAAAGATCATCATCCTTTCATGCTCCTTTTGAGAAAGCTCCCCATGTTTGAGAGCCTGAGCATGATGACCCCACATATTCCAAATCTTGAACACCCCAAGTGGAATCCCAAAGTGAGCCTAAAAAATCGAACCCTAAGCCTCAGCTAAGATACAGATTCTGAAGGGACTCGAAACCCTAAGCCCTTCGTCAAAAGGAATCTCCAGGACTAATTTGAGAAGCTGCCGTATAGTAAGGGTTCGGTCTAGACCTAGATCATGCAAACAGGGTTTTGCCGCATATTATCCTCTAGTGATACAAGACATAAGGATCATAGGGGACAATTCAAGCTTCTACAGTACGCCTTGACTGGGAATGGGACTGCAGCATCCCCGTTTTGACCTCTAAAATGTCTCCGTCACCCATGGCCCCAAAACTCAAAAACTCTGAAACATTTCCCTCCCCCTTAAGCCCCAAACCCTATGTAGTCCCTCTGAGCATCCCTTTGTTCTAAACATTTTGGAAGATCTCAGAACCTTCCGGCATCCCGCCTCCGCGGAGGAGGGGCTTTCCGACTGGTAGGAAGGCAGTAGCCTCAGATGCAGTTTGGGTCTGGGTTTGGGGTTTAGGGGTTTAGAGTTTAGGTTTAGTGGTTTAGAAGCCCCAGTTTCCATTCCAGGTTCCGCTTGCTTTTCAATGTGATTCTCCCCTGGCAAGTTGAGTGACTTTAAGAGTAATCCCTGGGCAACTCTATAACAACCAGCAAGACCAACCCTAAACCCTCAGTCATAAACCCTAAACCCTAAAATCCTAAATCCTAAATCCTAAACCCTAACTGAGGCCTCCGAGTCACGCTCCAGCGCAGGGCCAAGGTGGCGACCACGGCCACAAGGGCCAAGGAGAGAGCGCTGTGCCGAGCCATGTCGAAGGAGTTTGAGGAACAGAGGAGGCCCCGGGATCCTATGGATGAGCTTGCTGCTTTCTGCCTGAGCCAAGAGGATTTTGCAAAGTTCTCCCGCAAAACCATCAGAGGTTTTGGCCTACGTACAGCTAGGTTCCTCTTGATGTCATGTTGTGAGTTAGGCCCAGGGTCTCTAGGCTCATCCTATCCCTTCTGTGAAAGTGAAAGACATGGGTCCAAGTGAAGCTTTCACGCAAATAACAGGGGCCATGCGCATAGCGTCCGCCACACTGAAGGCTGGTCTTAAATTCTCGGTGATGTGAGCTATAGTCTAAACTCCTAGTATCCCCCCCAACAAAAACCTATCCATGTAATAGTCCTCTACATAATCCCCTATACATCCTCTGTAAGGAGCTTATACTATAGCTGATGTGAAATGCTGCAAGTGCTCCCTATATTCCTCAGCCTCGGGACTTCCCAATATGCACCCCCCAAACTAGTACGGCCTAATAAGCCTTGCCCCCATTGGCTAGGAATGCGCTCGCTGGCATCCAGCTCTACCTGTGTAGAAGCGAGTGAACTTAGGATTTCTCTTGAATAAAGGGACTCTACTGGGAACCCCAAGAATATAGTAGGTATATAATTGGAATATACCTACCAGGGTCCTTATATTCCATCATATTCCTGCTATATTCTTGGGATTCCCTATTTGGGGTTCCCAGTAGAGTCCGTTTATTGAACTTGTTTAGAAATGACCACCCGACATAAACCCTAAGAAGCCTTCTCTCCTAAATCCCAACCGATAAAAACATGCCAAACACTGATTCTGAATCGAACCCAAAACCCTACATCCGAACCCGGGATCTGATGCACCACAGCCTGAATCCTTATCGTCCCCCTTAAGCAGGTAGAATCTGGCTTTGGGTATATTAAAATATTCCCATCTACCCCATATTCTATCTACTTAACGGGGAATGTTACCTGAAGACCAGAACTGCAACCAACACTCCTAATCACCCGGATAATAAATCCACCTATTAATAAATGTTTCCCACAATATATAATGATACATTGTTAGGGGGATGGGAAGTTTGTAGTTAGGAGGGGATCAATCAAAAAAAATAGAGCCCCTACAAAATCCTAGCTACCATGTAACTTCTAGGTTCTTTCCAATTGAATCCTCCATTCTAGTAGTTTCCATAAAAACCAAAACCCAAACCCTAACCCCTGAACCCTGCATCCCAGAACCCCCAATTTCTTCTGTATTCTCCCAAGGCGGACGCAGCAGGATGCGAGGTCGGCATTGGCATCTTGAAGGGCCTAGGCAACTGCTTCATGTAGTGGGAGTCACAAGATTGATGGGGTTCTCAAAACCAGTTCTTACGGCTACATTATTGGACACCCGAAGATATGTTGAACAACTCCCACATATCATCCTCCTGGTAGTACAACCCCACACCACATGTATTCTGAGTATCATATTGTGTACATAATTGGAATATTTAATGTTAGGGGAACGGGGGGCTTGAATAGTAGGGGGAAGGGGTTAGGGAGGTTTGTGCGCAGTGTCTGGGCTTCCATGAAGTTGGGTTCCTTTTGGGCTGGGCTCGTCTGGAGTATCTCTGGACTTCGACTTAGCCTTCGCGGTTGGAAGTATGATGTCCCAGAATGAAACATGGCGAGGGGGGTCAGTCCGCCTTGACAAGGGTGTAGATTTTAGGGTTTAGGGACCACACATGCTCAATCCTACGCCGGGAGCTTAGATTGGTAGACCCAGCTGGACCCCCAAGTACCTACATACGCCTTTGGTTGGGCCCCCACCCTCTGAAAGTGATAGCAAAAGATAACGGTAGTTGAGTTACGTTCCCTATAGATTCCTAAAGCATCACCACTACACTGAAGGGGACAAACTCAACATAGATGCTATACAAAGGCACTTGCAGCTGCCAAGCCCTGAATGTCCAAGCGTGAATCAACAGAGGGCTTCCAGTACCCTTACACACCCCCAAGTTCAACATTTCTCCAAAAAGATAACCCTAATTGCTGAAACATAGGGTCGACCCTTCAACATTTGAACCCTCTGAACCCTGGCCGCACTCATTTTTGCGCTGGCGCCAGCCTCTCATCCGTGGCGACAGCAACATGGTTCTCCTGGATGGGTGGATTTAGGGTTTAGGGCTACGGCATTGACACGCTTAGGTTTCCATACATGGAACACCACAGGTTTGGGGTTGAAGTCCGTTGGCCCCAGTGCCCCCTCTAATCCGCATACTTTGCGCACCGCACTGGTGAATTACGATTCCAAGTCTTGCTTGGAATTATAGTAACTCTAGAGCCTAAGCCATAAACCCTAAACAAAGGTCACATATTATTTTCAGGACTCCCACGGTATATGGGGGCTGTCACCACTGTGGGCACCTTAAATTAGCCAGGGGACCCAGAAAAGGACCACGATTTTGACAACCCCCCCCTCCCCCACGCAAGCCACATAACGCCAAAGCCCTATGCACAGCCCTAGGCTCTATCCAATTTTCCATTTGATTCTCCTTGCAGAAATGCCCCTAAACCCTAGATGATCTCTGTACTCCCTATACATACCTTCTTTAAACCAAATTAAACCTTTCGAGCGGCTTTGAGTGGGAGCATGGCGCCCTTCGCGTCACGTGCCGGCGGCTGGGGTCGAGGGCGTCGCCTTAGGCGGCGTCCTCAAGCGGCGTGAAGGGTGTTTTGTTTGGCGGTTGAATGCATGGGAGTTTGGCATAGATGGAGGAACTCAAACGTGGACGCCGAATCTTCCACTCCATATGATAGGGACTCCCCAACAAAAGACCCCTATTTTTCGGAAACCCCAAATAGGATACATAGTAGGGGGATACAAGAAACTGGAAGCTCCCATATCATGTGATAAGGGGTAGGGCTTAATGCGTGGCTGATTTATGTTCTTGTTGTAAGACGCTAGAAACAAAAAGAGGGTACAATCTACTCTTTTTTGGGACTACAGACCATGGCACCTTCCTTCTATACCATTCACGGGGGTACGGTATCTGTTTTTAGGCCCTCAGGCTTCGTGGATCTCCGAGTTTCGTAACATGTCATTGAAAACTCTCCCGCCATCAGAACTCCCGTGACGCAAATAAGGGTGCTTCTCCACTCTTTGGCTGAAGGTCTTGGCCTTCTTGAAGCATTCAAGATTAGGGCGTCCTGCTAGTCATGCTGTCTTTACGTGTTCTCAAAGGCAAGATAAGAAATCATCAAAGGGGGTTGCGCCGCTGAAATCTCTTGCAACTATCAATGAGCAAGGCCTCTTATTTTGATGAGCCAGCAGAGGCACTTGTCAACCAACTCCCCTAATCCTCTGCATAACCCCACCACCCTTTCATCAAAGACTTGCTACCCATCTGAAAAATGTGGCGATATGGCACCAAACTTTGGAGTATTCAGCATTGGGAGTGAGGGTGCTTGAGAATAATGAAAGCTTGCTTGTGTCGATGTCAGGCCTGAAGTCAAGGAACACAGGCTTGTTCAGGCTTTGGGGAGTTTAGGGGTTCAGGGTTTTTGGAGCTTAGCCACTTCTAGGTCACATCTGAAAAATCGGGGAAGGTAATCCCGAAAGGTCCTCAGCACCACATGAATCACGGAGTCAGCCTGAATGTTGTAGTCCTGTCAACTCAAAGCATCGCGATATGAATAACCACGAAGCCTGTAGCCGACGCAAGTCACCCTACCTCAAGCCAAAAAGCGGAACCCCTCTGTCCAATACACCTCTTGATGCAGATTGGTGGGATTGAAGACTGAGAAAGACTGCACAACCAACATTAATAGAAGAGGGCTTGGGGTTTCTTCCAGTGTAGTTGCACGGATTACACGCTCTATGGAAACAAGACGGGCATTCGCTCCGGCCTTGTTAAATTAAAGGCACTCGGTAGAAAGTGGGTTCTGGTATCAGACTTGTTTGGAGAATCCTACATGTGCTGCTTCATGTGAGCCATAGTCTACACTCCTAGTATCCCCCTTAATCACCCCTGTGGTGGTCCCCTACATAATCCTCTATCTAGTCCCCTTTAAGAAGTTTAGACTATAATTCATGTGAGAATGTTACCCTGAACCTAAACCCCCACCGAACTGTGGAGCTCCCTCTGCCCAAACGAGAATCTCTACCTTTTTGCTGTTTATAGTCCCCCTTAAGTAGACAGAATATGGGGTAAATGGGGATCTTATTATAATAAACCCAGAGCCATATTCTATCTACTTAAGGGGGACTATAAGTTCTTACTACAGGGCTATAAAACGTAGCTATTCGTCAAAGGGGAAAGCCTATAAACCCATAACAAAGCCCTACTACCCCAACTGGCAACCCAAGCTTCCATTTGAATCTCCATTGTCTCTTCCCTCAGATTCTCCATACCCTAATGCCTGAACCCTACATATCCCTCTATAAACCCTGCCTAAGCCCTAAACCCTGAAGCCAGCAGATGACTTATTCAAAGGCTTCGTGGAGATGTAGGGTTTAGCGCTCAGGGTTTTGGGATGCGGTTTTACGGATTAGGGAACAAGGCGCTACGAATTGCAGCACTGAGCATACAGCGAGAAAAAAAAAAAAAACGGCAATGACAACAACACTGCAGGCATACGCATACCAGCCAAAACGCCAAAACGTCAACCAAACCAACAAACCACTACAACACTCTAAGCCCTAAACCACTCAACCCTAAACCCCTAGCCCCACTCACCACTTGTCGTGGTCCCGCCACGTGCGGCCACCATCGAGCTGGTTGCCTCGCGGGCGCTGGGCTACGAGTTTTGAGCTGTGAAAGGGTGAAAAAGCAGGGGTATATGGTGTTTAGGAGTGGAAAAGAGATAAAAGCAACTTTGAAATTAGCATACTAAATGCTGCTTGAGGATTAGCCTGCCGACGAAGGATTAGGGTTGAAAGTTCATGGCTTCAGGTTTGGGGTATTTCAAACACACTGGCATACTGCCACACACCACGTTTTGCCCTGTGGATCTAAAGGGCGGAACTTGGACTTTTCCCCTTCCCATCAATAAAGCCAGCCAACATGAAAGAGCTACGAGCGAAAGGCTCCATCATTTTTGGAGGAGTCCATGCAAGCATGTGTTCCGTTGGCAGAGCATAACATTATTTCGGTGAACCCTAAACCCTAAACCTTCGGAGCAGCCTCTACCCTCTGAGCAGTTCAGCTTTGAAGCTCTGCAACGGGAATCGTGTCTGATGACATCTATAGCATACTTGTCTTTTATGGAAGTATGCAAGTGCTTCGTAAACCTTCAGGGAGTACATTAGACAATCAAAAGCCCTGATTCACAAACACGGGTCTTCTCCAGATCTTGCGAAGAATAATCGTTCTCTTTGAGGACATTTGGTAATTTCGAAAAGTACGGGAAGGACCCCAGTATAGAACCCATAAATTCTCGTAATCCGTATTGAAGGGCGCCCCAGAAAAAGACCCCTGACTTCAGCTATAGTCTAAACTCCGTGTATCCCTGTTAATAATCCTTATAGTAGACCCCTTTTACAATCCTTTCTCACCCTCTTTAAGGAGTGCCCTACACCGAAGATAAAAAGGTTGTAGAATCCGGATGTTGGGTTCAGGGTTTGCGGTTTACGGTTTGGGGTTCTTGGCTTATGGGTTTAGAGTTTGGCTTAGGGGTTTCGGGGCTTAGGGTTTGGGGATTTAAGGTTTAGGGATGTTGGGTTTAAGGTTTAGGGATTAGGGTTTCGGGATTGCGGGTTTAGAGATTTTGGGTTTAGGGTTTGGGGTTTCGAGTCTAGGGATTACTTCCAAACCCTAGATGGGAGCTTGTGTACCTGCCTCCCCAGCTCTGAAGGGCCATCCACAAGAAAGATTCTCATTTCGAGAAAAGGATGCGCCGTGAGCCGTGACCTTCTAAACTCTAAGCCCGTTATACAAATCTCCACAAGCTCTTGAAAGGGACCTAAAGCTACCTGAACCTCCCCAGTCCGCCCCCAAAGCGTGGGCAAGCAGCCTTTGAACATGAGATATTGATCTGACGGAGCCCTCTCTGCCTTCTCCTGGCATGGGGAATGATGGTTTTTGTTGATCATGGGGCTGGTATCCGCCCACCTTTTCAAGGGCTACTGGGAACCATTAAGGCTCATGAGCTTATTAGGCCTTTTTTGTTTCAGGGGGGTGCAGATTGGGTGCGCCCATAGTAGTCCCACGAGTTTAAGGGCATCGCATGAGGTCCAGCTCTCCTTCTGCATGTATATAGATATGTATGTAAGGTATGTGTAGTTATAACAAATGCAATAACAGTTGCAGCGGGTGGTGGCATTATCCAAGGCATAAACAGTTTTCTGAACTGCATGCGAAAAATGCTGTCCAAAATCGGCTACATACTTGTAAGTTTGGGAAATCGTAATAAACTGTGCTAGGTAATAAGTGGGCTTGGGCGGTCCACTCATGTGGCTCTTAGACGGCCCTCATTGTGGGGGTGGGGTTTCCCCAATCTGCTTAATAAATTGGTTGTGCACAAAGTTGTACTCGCCCCGCCAACACTCTCTGAAGAAACAGTTCAATTTTTTTGCGCTGCGCACTGAGACTGGCAGAATGACGTGCGACAATACAGGTCTTTGGCCATCGGAAACCTTTGCCTGCCCCAAGATCTAGGCCCATGAAACCCTTTCACCCCTAACCATCCCTAAAATGACCCCGAAACTCTACTTCTTTCAAAGCCCAAGGCCCATCTGAAGGACTTCTTTGGCCTGAATCATCTCTTTCAGCTTATCCACGTCATCATTCTCACCCACCTGTAGACACGCAAGGTCCTAAAGGGGGTTAGCTCAAGGGGGGAAGGGGAGGGGTACCGGAGTACCTGACAGTGTTCTGGGGAGTACCAAAAAGGAGTAAGAGTTGTGTTGGGGACTGCGGGTTGCACCCACACTGCTGCTGGTCTGGCACGAAACACGAACTAAAGAGTGCTTGTGGAAGCGTAACTAGATGGAATTGCAATTTCTTTCTGGGTGATGCATTGAACACGAAAACCGCAAGCTTCCATGGCGCATGAACATCCATAAGCCAGGTCGTGAAATTTGAGAAATGCGGGTGGGCTTGGGAACGAGGCACGGTAGAGGCTTGTAGATTGAGCAAACTAACGAGCTTAAACCGCACTCGTAAGTACCCCAATGACTTGCGGAATGCCAAAGCCTACTGCAGGACTTCAACCTTCTTACATTTCCTCGAAGAAAGAGTACCTCTTAAACCAAAGCTTACCAAATCTGCCTGGATCAAAGTACCTTACCCGAAACCCGAAGCTGACTCAGATGTGAATTCGACAGTGGCCAGACTGTTATGCCAACCCACAAGGTTTACCTGGTGGGTTGAAAAATCAATTGTTCCAAGGTTCTACGCCTAAGGCCGTACCCCTAAAAGGTTTCCCCAATATGGCCACAATATACCCCTTATATACTCCCCTGGGGTCGCTTAAAAGGATCCCCCAAATCCAGGGGGTACTACCTCACTGGTACAAGCCTGAAAGCCTTGACAAGTAATTTGTGACCCTAATTCCTAAACCCTAATCCCTAAACCCTCATCCCTAAACTCTAATCCCTAAACCCTAAACCCTAAACCAAACAATTGGTCGTCATCCTTGGGGTCCCCTATGTAATGCAGTCCTTACACTCCCGAAAACTAACATGGAAACCCCAAAAGGGCACTACAAAGACTACAGTGCCTCTAAAAGGTACTATAAGGGTTTCCATGTTAGCTTGGGGGAGTGTAAATGTCTAGACTTAATTTTGACAACCCTGCATCTCCACTCCACAGCCGGCATTGGTCAGTGCAGTGTATCTCGGAACAAATCTGAAATGGGAGCTTGGAGAAAATGACCCCCCAAACTGTCCACTAAAGTCTTGCGATCTTTGTAAAGAGCCCTTTATCATGGTCCCCTAATTTCTGGAAACTTAGATATACAACTTTTAAGAAAAATCTCATAGGCAAAGGTAGGCTGACGTGTTCCTTCATCCCTGCATAATATATACTCTCCACATTAAATTCATAAAATTCATAAGCCTTCGGAACCGTCGGCGGAACTGTCTTACTGAACCCTAGACCTTAGACCCCTAAAACCTCTATCACTGGATTGTAGTATCTGGACCATGGATGTCCTTTCTCTTCTGTATTTTGTCCTAGGCTTGCCTAACTTTGTAACCTACACCCTCGGCCCTAAACTGCGAGCAGTTCATGTATTTTGCAAGTTTCCTTCATTTCCCACTAACAAGCAGCAAGCTTGAACAGAAGACCCTGAAACCCTATACATGGTAGCTGATCAAAGTTCATGTTCCCAGCATAGCCATGTGTGGAGATTGATGTCATGTACATCTTTCCTTCTGGACCTACAGGCCCCCTTACTAAACCCTAAACCCTAACCCTAAACCCTAAACCTAAACCCTAAACCCTAAACGCTAACATACCCTAAGCCTGTTAAAGCAAAGGGTGTAGGGTTTAGGGATGACCTTTAGATCAACCCTCATGTCCCTGTAGGCTGCCAGCCGCCATTTAAGCTGTAGTCTAAACTCCTAGTATCCGCCTTAATGACCCCTATAGTAATCCTCTATATAATTCTCTGAACAACCCCCTGTAAGGAGTGTAGACTATAGCTCATTTCATGATCCACTTGCTTTTCCATTCGATTCTCCATTCCGCGGCTAATTTCATATCCCTGTTTTGCATCTGGGCTCCGCAGCCAGTTGAATGCCAGATCCCTCAACCCTACATAATCCCTAAACCCTCAACCCTATCAAACCCTAATTATCCCTAAGCCTTTTTGAGCCTGTACTTTATCCTAAAGCCCAAGCCCTATTCCATTTCTGGCCTCTACATACCCCTATAGAACCCAGATGAACCCCATATCACCCTAACCCTAAAACTTAAACTTTAAACCCCAACCCTATATCACCCCATAGATCCTGTACATCCCTAAGCCCTAACTCCCTACATTTCCATTTTTTGCCTCGCAGCTCATCTTGATGGACCCGGAGCCAATGACCAGGTTCCTTACTTCAGCGCAGCGGTATGAACTGTTGGGATTTCTCCTCCAGAGAAGCCTCCTCAAGGGATTTGGGGCTTGGAATTTCGGATTTCTGGAAGTGACCCATCGTTTTGTTTATGGTCACCGCGGGCAATTGGACACCCGAGATATACACTGACCAATATTCTTCGGGCTGCTAGCTCCCAGATTTTCTTGATTGAAGTTGTTTCTTCTTTGATCTTGGTGGATCAGCTATTTAGAAGCTACAGCCTGGGTAACACAAAACACTTGCAACAGATGAATGAGTGTGAAGAAAGCCAGACCCCCAAACGGCCGAAAGGGTTGAAGCAGAACAGATTAATTACTGTATATCTCCATTATGGTAATTAAATTTAAGTTCCTTTACAGCAACCCAACCTAATTTGGCCCAAGATGGTGTGGGGAGCGGTAAGCAGAATGAGCCCACATCTGTGCTGGTGGTCTCGATGCTAATCAGGGGAAGACTCGGCAAAGTGTACCTGATGATCAGCACTGCGAGGAAGCTCATGGGATAGTACCCAGACCCTCCTATGTATTTCCTTTTTAGGTCGTGTATTACAATCCCTTGCCAACAAACCTTAAACCCTAAACTTAAGTTCTGAACCCAAAAAGGAACTACGTAGAAGCCGTTGGGTAATTAAGATGGAGAACAGCAACTCGGCATCTGAATTCTGAAGGGCTACCTTGGGCTAAAGAAAACTCAGAACTTGGGAAAGTTTGTCTGGAAGCTTCAGTGGGATAGGGTTAAGGCTTTGGGGTTTGCCATTTGTCCTAAACTTCGCGCAAACTTTGCCGGCTCAAAAAACATTGCTGCCAAAACTGCATGCCAACGCTTCGCGCCAGACTTCAACAAAACATCGTGCACCAAGCTACGCCACACTGCGTTTTGCGTGCCGATACCAGGAGGCTTCCCCTGATATATGTTGGCGCGCATGCCCCCAGACTTCCAACCCGAGCGACCCGGCAAGTTGACCCAACACATGTGGTGGTTGTTCTTAAGGTCCCTGGAAAAGGGTTGATGGGGGTGATAAGGGTTAATCTACGGGCCCTTTAACTTCCTCAAAGGGGGATCCAAACCAAAAAGGGAACATACCTTACGGCCATTTGAGGGACAGATATTTTGCACAATTAGCATGTGCAGTGACGGTGAGGACGCTTGGATTTGAACAGTTGCATTCAGACATCATGTAGAAGCCTGAGAGGGTGTTGGGTGGGTTTTGGGCATCTAATGCAATCTTCTCAACATCATTGGGACTGTGAGGATATGCTGCTGCCTCTGAGTATGCTGCCAATATCCTCATTACTCCCGTTTCCCTTGTTTCTACATGGCGCTGGTTTAAGTTACTCCCGCAACTTTTCACGATTTTGCACCGACTATCAGCATGGATTATAATGCATCCCCCCAAACATACGCTCCCAGCGTTTAAGGAGACAATAAAGATTGTGTAGGGCTTCATTAGGCCTAACAGGGTTCCAAAAATTAGTTGCACATTTTTAAAGGGGGATAAAAACACCCCAATATCACACTCAAGTTTCAGCTTCATACTCCAGCAGGAACCAGCGAGGTGGCGAGCAGAGCAGCACACGGCATGGAAACAGGGATATTTTCCGTAATCAAGGAGCTGTATGATGATGATAGAAATTCTACAGGAATAAACTATGGCCTGGCGCTGTTTAGGAAGGCTGCAAGATTTATACAAGCTCGAATTCGGGGACTATCTGGGTTTTATGTGCGGGTGGTTTTGGGCTCCGGAACTTGGTGCAGGTGGCTGTTGAATGTTGGGGTGCAAAGGTTTTGGAGGTTGAGGGATTGGGTATGCCAAGTTGAGCCGAGCCGGCCACAGAACAGCGGCAAAAACATGTAAAACAACATCCTACCCTCCGCCACAGTAAGATGGAAGCTTAAAATCTCTAGCTCCTACACCACGTCCTAAAGTATGCTTTGTGTGCGAGGGGGTAAGTTTAAAGGAGTAACAATCTTGGGGTATTTCCAAATTAGCTCCCTACCCGCTTCAACCAAACTTCAGGGAGGACCTAGACAAAAGGGCCATGCAAATTTGGCACGGTGACCTGCAAAGTACTAGATCACAGACTGTTCTGCTATCATCTTTGGTAAACGTTTAAAGGGCCTTAGCCATACGCAGAACACATATTTACAAAGGACATGCTGAACATTAGCTGGTTGCCGAATGCAACGCAAGGTGGACGCTACACTTTGCTGCTTACTCGAAGCTGTCTAGAAAAGCGGCCTGTTGTAGCCAGGCACATGTATTCACATTCTTGTAAGCATCATCCTGGGCATGTCTACTTGTAGCATGCCCTGATTCTGTAAGGGACCGCAACATCCTTCTACAGGCGTTTGCCAGTCAGCCTGGCAAGAGCCTTGCCTTTTGCAGCACCCCTAAGCTTTTACTTCAAGGAATGCTCTGAAGCCTGAGAGAACGGCAATGCGGGTGCATTCGACACCTCCTTTTGCCTGGGCAAGTTGATGGCTCATGGTTGCAGTGGTACAAAGAACCATTTCAGCTGGAATTTCAGGAGCCTCACAACAGGATCTTTGATGTCCAACTGTCATCCGTGCTGAGGGGTAGTGAGTTGCTCTCCTCAACTTGAATGTTTGGTAAAAAACCCTTGAACACATTGCTTAATCCGCATGGGGTCTAAATGTATGTAAACATAGAGCATGCTATTCAACAAATGGCCCAGTTCAGTCTTACACGAGCTGAAGAAGTTGAGGGGGCGCTCTTTCAATGGTTTCCGGCTTCCAAAGCTTCATCCTGCAGACTGGAAACACTCCCCGTCATAATCCCTCATATGAAGGAATTGGAACAATAGCTCACATGGAACCCTTCAGGAATCAAGCCTTTACGAGTGCTCATAGTGATCCATGACCTTTGCTTGTGGGTTTGTTGTGTCTGATCAGTATGCCCACGGCTCTGATCTAAACCTCAAGTCAGATATCTGTGGATATGAGAAGAACTGCCAGGACTCCTCCTTCAGTTCAAGGCTCAACTTGTCGCCTTCTTAGGGTTCAGGGGCCCTGTTTGCTGACTCGGTCATGGGGAGCCAGGGGTGTGTGACAGGTTAGGGTTAAGGGGATACATGCCCTTATCGAACCCTTCTTTACTCGTTATTTGGGCGATGAAGCCCCTGACACCCTGCCAGCTCCCCATGTTTTGCGCAGGTCGAAAAACTGCGGCTTAGGGCTTCGGGTTCCATGGCAACAGGACTGGAGGAACCTAAGAAGTGTACAGTGCACCTACCCAGCGACTAACAAAACAACCCAGGAATAGGGTAGGTAATGTAGGCTTCTACATCAAGCAGTTTTAAGGTGTGACATTTTGGTCTGGGTGGGATTTAGGTTTGGGGTGGTAGGGTTGTGGGCTTTACTGTTTGGAACTTGGTGCACAAAGCTACCCCGGGGGGGTAATTAAAGTCGTCCTGGGGTCATGCAAGAATTCTCCGAACCATAGAGACAAGACATAGATTGTGTGCAAATGTGTCGGTTCCTTGTGGCTACTAGAAGATGATTGAAACCAAAGCCATGCGCACCTAAGCCATCTCCAGTAGAAAATGTCCAAGCACAGCCACACCTGGACGCAGACATACGACGCAAGACACTTCAATTAAGCTACAATCCCTGATGCTCTTCATATCCGGGCCATTGCTGGCCCATGCTGACATTGCCCACAGGAGATCTTACTAAGTGAATCCTAAGCTCATGGGTTTCACGCCTACACCCCTACGGTTGTACCGCTGTCCCTTAAAGGAGCCCGAGGGATGTGCATTGGGGCCAGAAGGTTAACAAGGGAACCTTTCAGTGGTACGACCTTTTGGGAACAACCATGGAACCCTTGACAAACTCCTTCCTTGCCCCTGGTAAGGCTGCTGCAGAATAGCCCTCAGGTGGGGATCTGCCATTATGTCCTCGAAGGACCTTGGCTGCATTTGGGTGGTGGGCTTTCTTGGTTGAGCGGAATCATGAACAGGTAAGCCAAGGATACTGTAGGCGTTGCACAATTTTTTTCTCGTATGACAGTCCCCCCGTGGAGCCTAATCAAACATCCTCCCAGCTTTTCAAAGACCTGAGTACAATAAGTAGGACGTTAGGGCGGCTTCCGCAATACTCAGCACCAGCAGCAGTGCCTGAAGCAGGTCTTCGAATCACCAGGCCTTGAACGTTCCGTAATGGTGACAAAGGTTCTTGGGACTCAAAACTTCTGACCTTCAAGTGGGCAGATGGCGATACCAGAAAGGGTACACAGCCGGTTCGTAGTGGAACATGTGAGCATTTTTGGCAGTATCAAGCTGTCTTTGTCTCTTACACTTACACGGGACTCATGGGGAATGGGAAAGCTACTGTGAAAACCAGCTTGGCTGTGGCCAAGCTACCCTCATCAACAACTCTTTGTCGAGCCGCACCCGTGTGCCAATATCGCTTCAGACTAAGCGCATTCAGTTTCAGGACCCGCTTGTACAAATCTTTGTATTTTTTGCTAGAAGCAGTAAGTCTCTGAGGTCTAACATAAGCCCGGGCATGACGACTTTCTCATCGCTCTTGACATGAAATTTCTCATCTGAGCCAATGCGCAGATGCTCGTGGCGCTTGCTGGCGTCAGTGGATGTTGAAGAGGAGCCTGCAATGGCAAGGACTTAGGATCTAGGGAGAGACAAGGAGGAGACAAACTGGCAATAACAAATGAGCCATCGTCTAAGCTCCTAGTATCCCCCTTACTATCCCCTTTATAGTAGTCCTCTATAGAATCCTTCATATAGCCCCTCTAAGGAGTTTATTTAGACTATGGCTCAAATGGGGCTGGTAGAGCAAAACATATTCTTTCCGCCCGGCTGTATCTGCCCATATATTAGGACCCCGGCTGCTCTTTGAAAAATCAACATTTCGTAATATGGGACTGGGCTTGTAACTACTTTTCCCAAAAGGGGAATTACATACGCATATATATATATATACACACATATAGGTACTTGGATTATATCAGGAACGCCACGATAGGGACCCGAATTATTGTCATGAATTTAGGGCATCCCCATATAAGCACGACCACCCCAATCCGGACACCCCCAAAGGTTTGTACTTGGTGGGTCATGGGGACTTAGTAGTACTCAGGATAGCTGGGGTTATCATGTGGGTTCTATGGGTTACAAGCTTATTGTTTAGGGTTATAGGGGTTGTAAGTATGCTTCCCCCGAGTATCTCCCAGCCAGTACCTAACCCCACATAGCGCCTACTCTGCTTTCGGCGGTGGTATTGGGAGGGGAGGGCATGGGTTCCCAGACCCATGTCATTTTTGAGTGCCGCTTTTCGACATGATCCATGGCGGCCTTTGGCGGCGTCTGAGTCTGGAACAAAGCTTGGTGAAACTGAACAGCATCTATTGCTACTTTCCAATGTCATGTTGTGGTCTTATGTGAGGTAGTCATCCGGTACCGTAACCAGACAAGCAATCTAGTACCATAGTACTGGTACTTATTTAGGCTTCTGCTGCATTAGGTTCGCAAGGTTCAGGTTTCGGGGTTCGGGCTTCCGCGTGTAGGTTCTCGGAGGTCAGTAGCGGTCTGTAGGGTTAAAGGTCGGGTTGAATCTCGCGCATGGCAGGGCTTCAAAATCACATAACAAAGCTTTCTGCCATTGACACAGCTGGCGTCTGCCGTTGGCACAATTATTGCGTAAAATCTGTAAGGTTTTCTAGTTTCCTCAGTAACCCCTTAATGAGAAGTATGCCCTTTTTCCTATTGTTCAGCTTTAATAAGGAGATCCCAAAATAAAATGCGGAAAAGGGTACTACTGGGGTACCTAGATTCTAGATTCTTATATCAACCATGTAATAATCATAATAGTAAGAACAAACAGTGATAACAACAATAGTAATAACAGTATTCTACCCAGTTTTTGTAGGTATCAACTTGACAGACTCAGGGAAGAAGTTATTGCGAAGGAGGCTCTTAAACTCAATTTGATAGGCTACCGGTAGAAGTTACAGGCGAACGAAGGAATCATGTTTACCCTGTTTAGCGACAATACGTGGGCTTGAATAACTGGATTGGGGTGTCTCTGCAACTTAAAGTACAAGTAGGTAGAACTAAAAAGCAGTCAGTGAGATGTTGATGAAAATGTCGAAAATTGGGGCCCACAATGAAACTCCCACTTCAATATGAGCTATAGTCTCAACTTCTAGTATCCTCCTTAATAACCCCTACAATCCTCCCCCGTATAATCCCCTATATACCCCCCTTGAAGGCATTTAGATTATGGCTCAAATCAAGAGAGATGGGTGGTTCAAGCTAGGCCTTGTCAGGGTACAGGATCAGCTGCATGGTGATGGACAGGCTTCCATGTGTTGTGCTTTGCCCCAACACCTCAGACCCTAAACCTTTAATTCCTAAAACCTAAAACCCTTCAAACCCAAAACCCTTAACCCCAAAATCCTAAATCCTAAACCCTAAAAATCCTTAAATGCTAAACCCTAAATCCTAAAGCTTAA
>CAJNIZ010014592.1:11867-27151 GCA_905231905.1 Symbiodinium pilosum
TCCCATGGGCCTCCAAGTATGGAGGGTTATAGAGGTCTTCGGGCGCAGGGTTTCCCAAAATTAGGGGTACTTGTTGGGGTTTGCGTAACAAGGATTTTCGTATTTTAGGGCCTACATTGGGGTCCACCCATTGAAGGAAACTACCAAGTCCTATTGAACTTAGTTGAGATTCCAGTCCTTGAAGATTTCCTCAGTTTTGTTGTTAGGAGTCTTCCTGATCGTAGCTGGAATGCCCAACTTATATACAGTACATGCCGACGCAGCCCTCAGTAGATACACGCGACTCTGTGCGGGCCCTATATTCCCCACTGCACTTTCCAGAAACTATTCATAGCATCTACACTTTTTCACTACTGCTGACCTGGGGGTCCTCGGAGCTCAAGGTGTACTTTGGCGTTAAGTATTCCCAGATCACGAACTTGCGGACTGGAAAGCAGCTTGAAGTAATCAATGGTTTAGGTTCAAGGCTTTTCGGGGCTCATGGCCATAAGTTCTGACTAGGATTCGGGGTTTCTGGTGGGTAGTTTCCCATACAAGCCTTGCCCAGCGCTTGTATACTCCTCGTGTTCCCAAATAGGCCTTATAGGGTACCCACCTTGTAACAACCCACCTGAAAACTCCGTAGGGTTTCACTGCATCGGGGGTTTCAGGATTTCTGGTGGAGGTCTTTGGGGGTTTGGGTTTTAGAGTTTTGGTTTGCAGGATTTAGAGGTTTGGGGTTGGTTTGGTTTGTAGAAGTACTGGGTTGCTGTTAAGGAACTTAAATTAAGTTACCATAATGGGTATATATATATATACAGTAAATAATAGGGTTTCCCCAATATAATAACTTAATTTAAGTTCCTTAACAGCAACCCGGAGTAGGTAGGGGGGTTCCGTATGAAGATTGTTTATGCTCAGCGCGCAGGGGGTGTTCTTATTAGGGGGAGGGGGTGGATAAAAGTCTTCTTAGCATGGTGTAGGTGCGTTCGTGCAGAATATTTTGGGTCAGTGTATGGAGTCTCACTTTGGACTCCCCTCAGCGGGCTTCTCAAAGGGTGTGAAGCCGTGCGCCCTGACCCCGAAACCTTCAACTACGTTGCGGGTCACCCTGTCATAGCGTGACCTTGTATGTTGGGATAGGAAGCTTGATAAACCCGAAACCCTAAACTAGGTGTCTTGTCGACGTGACATCTTCACTGTTCGGACGTCAGTTTTCCGTGACTACCCTCATTCTCAACTAAGGGATTTCCATCACAGCGTTCGTCCTCCCATGTTGGCCCTTTTTGAGTAGTGTCCCTTAAACCTTAAACCCTAAACACTAAATCCTACACCCAAAGCCTTAAACTTTTGAGGAGTCTTGTAGTCAAATAATGACCCCAATTTGCCCAGTGCAGTGCGGAGCCACGGGTTGGTCAGGCTTAGGCATCCCGAAGCTTCAGAAACCTTAAACCCTACATGGCAAGGTCAATGGGTACCCTTGTAATTTAGGGTTTAGGGTTTAGGGTTTAGGGTTTAAGGTTTAGGGATTATACCCTACATGAGCCATAGTCTAAACTCCTTAAAGGGGGGTTTTTTCGGGGATTATATAGGGGACTACTATAGGGGTTATTAGGGGGGATACTAGGAGTTTAGACTATGGCTCACATCTCCTTGTTTAAGGTTTAGGGATTATAGTTTAGGGTTTAGGGTTTTAGCGTTTAGGGGATAGGGTTTAGGCTATACTCCTATACATCCTCTACAGGACCCCTAATTCTTCGGAAGCCCCGATAATGCAGAATCACATGGAAATATTGATGGAAAATGCAACGGAAATTGTTTGGAGAGTGAAGACTGAGGCTTGTTTAGGGTTTAGGGTGTAGGGTTTTAGGGTTCAGGGTTTAGGATTGAGGGTTTCGGGTTTTAGGGTTTTAGGGTTTAGGATTCAGGGTTTAGGATTTAGAGTTCAGGGTTTTAGGGTCTAGGGTTTTAGGGTTTTAGGGTTTAGGATTCACGGCTTTAGGGTTTAGGGGTCGCGGTTTAGGGTTTGGGGTTCTAAAATCAAGTAATTCCCTCCGAGCATCTTTTAGTGCCGAATTGTGTATGTCATGCTGTTGACGGAAGAAATTTTAGACCAGCTTAAGTCCCTAAAGTCCGAGGAATTGCAGTAGTTCCCTAAACCCTAAACCCTTAAATAAATGCTCCCGGTGGTGTAAGATTT
This sequence comes from Symbiodinium pilosum, assembly GCA_905231905.1. NCBI lineage: Eukaryota > Dinophyceae > Suessiales > Symbiodiniaceae > Symbiodinium > Symbiodinium pilosum. The sequence continues at coordinate 14,047 of CAJNIZ010014592.1, forward strand.
CGTCTTTCAACGGTGGCGCCAGGGGATGTAAGTTTGGTTGTTTTTGGTGGACTTGCTTTTTGTGTAGGGTTTAGGGTTTAGGGTTTAGTGGCAGGCAAATTTGATTTGGGACAATGTATTGTGGGGTCCCTGACGCTGGCTGGAATGCACAAGGATACTGTTTTCTGAACCTTGGCCCCTAAACCCTAAACCCTAAACCCTAAACCCTGTTCAAAGGTAGGGGTGGAGGTGGAGCTAGTGCCGTCTAATGACCAAACACCCATTCTTGTTTTTAAGCCCTAAACTCTCTAAAGCCTAAATCCCAAACCGCCTTAATCCCCTAAACCCTCTGAAACCCCTAAACCCCAAACCGTGTCGAACATTGCGGCTTATGATGGTTTGCCCCAATTTCACAAGCCTTGCCACCTCTGTTTAGCAATGGATCCTGGTGGTACTCCCTTGACAACCCCCAAGACTATGATGGCTTCCATTTTCTTCTCCATTCCTTCATTCCCTGCTGACCACGGCGGCACGGGGTTTTGAGAGTTGATTATCGTATTTTATGCTTTAGTATGTCTATTGTGTTATGATGCTGTATTCTACCATATCGTAGTTGAATGGCTTAGTAGGTTTGGGTGTTCCTAAGCCCTGGACCTCAAAGTGGCTGGAGCCTCAGAATTTGGTCATTCAGCGGTCAGGCTGTTGCCTCTCATAAGTTGCAGAATTCGGATGACGGCCCTGAACCCTACACTCACCGTGTGCAGGGTAGCTGTTTCCCGGCCCTTAGGCCATCAGGTGAAGCTTAAAATTTCAAGAAGCGCACGTATGCACGGCAGCAAGGAGACTACGAACCCTAAACCCTAAATCCTAGTCCCTAGACCCCAAACTGTTACCCTAAACCTTAATCTCTAATCCCTAAACCCTAAATTGCAATTTACCTTAAGAAGGGGACCCCAGTAAAGACTCAACATATTATAATCCTTATTATGGAGACTCCCAAAAAAGGTTCTAAACCCTGAACCCTAAAATCCTAATTTCTAAAACACTAAATCCTAAACCCCAAATTCTGATCGAGCTGGCCAGGGTGTGTCACTGTTCTGTTCCATGCAAGAACTGGTTGTGGCTTAGGGCTGTGGGACCTCCCGCTGATACCCTAAAAAGGGGGGTTTTGGTAGGGAAGAGTGGAAAATAAGATGGAAACGACTATTATAGGGATATCATTCATGGTATATTAGGATATGGGCTCCAAAACCCACCCCAAACCCTAAACCCCCTAAACCTGAAACCCTCTACCCTGAACCCCCATTGAAGGGACCTACGGAGGCCTTGAAGCTATACATTCATTTTGAGAAACCCCAGGGTTTAGGGTTGGGTTTGGGGTTTAGGGTTGGGTTTAGGGTTTAGGGTTTAGGGTTTAGGCTTTAGGGTTTTGGTTAGCTGGGAATGAAGGAATGGAAAAGAAAATGGAAACTATTATAGTGGGTTACATAGGGATTACTATAAGGATCCATTCCTTCATTCCTAGCTAACCAAATGCCCTAAACCCTAAACCCCTAACCCCTCAACCCCCATTGTACGGAGGAAGTGCCCTGACACTGATATTTGGGTGGGTGACGAGATGCGCATCGACAACCCCACCAAGGTCACCCCTGGGTAGTCTTCCCAAAGCATAGGGTTGTAGAGTTGTAGAAAGGGGTTTAGGGGTTTAGGGTTCAGGGTTCGGGGGCGTAGGGTTTAGGGTTTAGGTTTGTAGAGTTCAGGGCTTAAGGTTCAGGATGTAGGTCCTGGGATTTAGGGTTTTGGGTTTTTGAGTGTAGGTTTTCAGGGTTTTCAACACGAACAGTGTTACTGTTTGATGTCTCAAGATTTAGGGTTCAGGGCTTTGCTGCCAAGAAGGCCTCACACCTTAAACCATCAGAATCCCTTTTTTCATGTTTCAGGTTTGCTTCTCGTGATGGTTAAGTCCGTCATGAAGACAATCACTATATTACAGATAACCAATTCAACTAGGACTCCGCCAGTTCCTGAAAGGGCCTCCATCCCACATACAAATCATTGGAAGTGTCATCGGATCCGAATTCTCCAAAAGTTCCTTGTTGAATCAGGACGTCTCAGAACGTGTTGTTGTAGCTGTTAGAAAAGTCGGGGCATGTTTTTCAGACATACCACAATGTTCTGGACCAGGAATGTGTACTGTCCCTAAACCCTAAACAGTCTAGGGGTGTGTTTGGGGCCGTGCAGCACCTTTGCTGTCTTCATGCACGAGGCCAAGCATAACGTATTGGTGCCACAAAGTTCCTCCGATAGGGGGACCCCAATAAATACCCCACTATATTCTAATCCGTATTGTGGGATAAAGAGGGTAAGCCCTAAACCCTCATTTTTGGAAACCTCCATCTATACCATTTTTCAGGGCTTCTCCGCTGTAGGGTTTCCGTGTTCAGGGTTTAGGGTTTAGGATTTTGTTTTTCAGGGTTTGGGGTTCAGGGTTAGGGTTTTAGGGTTTAGGGCTTTCGAATTTTTCGGATTTCGGGTTAAGGGTTTAGGGTTCAGGGTCCAGGGTTTAGGGTTCAGGGTTCAGCGGTTGAGTAGTTGCATCATGGCAGGCTTTAGGAGTGGTAACATTCCAAACATGTTTGACTTTCGTCAAGTCTTCGTGGTATTTTCCAGTTGATGCATATCACGATTTTCCGTCCCCAAAACAGCCTGGTGTGCATTCGTCCAGAACGTTAATCCTTGAAAAGGTCTAAAATTAGAACTCCAGAGATTATGTGAGCTATAGTCTAAACTCCTAGTATCCCCCTTAATAGCCCCTATAGTAGTCTCCTAAAAATTCCCCTATACAACCCCCCTTCAGGGAGTTTAGACTATGGCTCATGTGGGGCCTGTATGATGTCTTTCTTTTGAAAGGTGAGGAATCTGACTGCATGGTTGGTAGGTAGGGTTTAGGGCTTGGCTGTCTCCGGTGAAATTTTTACTTTGGGCAGGAATCAAGGAACCTGGCCCGTGAACCCCACAAATGGAACTCGACATAACTTGAGCTATAGCGTAAACTGTGTAAAGGGGATTATAAAGTGGAGTATTTTCAGAGTGTTAAAGGGGGAAAGTAGGAGTTCAGACTATTTGTAATTACTTGACAAACCACCCGTGTACCGTAAACTGACTGCTCCTCACAACTAGGGCGAGCAGACATGTGACGAGCGAGCGACAAACTGCAACTTTTCCAAGCCCCAAATAGCTTCTAAACAATTAGGGTGCCTCAGTATAGATCCCAGTATATCGCAAGCGTTATTAGTATTGGAACTCCGAAGAAGGGGCCGTCTATTCGTGGAAAGCTCCAAATCATTAAGTCTGCCAAGATGAGATCGTTCCTTTGTCTTCTTCCATTCCCGTTATGCCCCACTTGTTGAAACAACTCTAAGCCCGAAACCCTAAACCCTAAACCCTAAACCCTAAATCCTGAACCCTGAACCTTAAACCCTAGACCCTGAAACCCCAATAAAGCAAGTATGTCAGGGCCTCGACCTCTGTCAATCGGGGCCGACTCCGGGGCCCACCCCTGGACCGACGCCGGGACGCTGCCGGCTTGCTATTGGGGAGCTATAGTCGTAACTCCTTAAAGAGGGGGTATATATAGGGGATTATATACCCCCTTTAGTTAGGGTTTAGGGTTTAGGATAAAGGGTTTAGGGTTTAGAGTCTGAACTCCTGCAAGGGGGGCTATATATGGGATTAAATGGGGACGATTATGGGGGTTATTAGGCTGGATACTAGGAGTTTAGACAATGGCTCATGTGGGTGTAGGGTTTGAGGATTTGGTTTAAGGTTGAGGGATTGAGGTTTTGGGCTTGTGGTCTAGGGATTAGGGGTAAATGTTTTTGTTTCTGCTTCCGGGTTTAGATTTTAGGATCAATCCTTCTTGTTTCAGGGCTTGTCGTTACGGGTTCAGGGGCTACAGGTCTATCGCTATTTCCTCATGATCTTGAATCAAAAGTGGCTAGTAGGTGATCAAGGAATGCACTCCTTATAGTAGCCCACATAAAACATTCTACTCCATAATATTTTCCACTGTGTTTTCCATTCTCAAAATCCTAAACCTTAGATAGCAATTTCGATTTTTCCATTCCCAAGCCGTAAGCCTTCAATAGTAGCGCCCATTTTCTTTCCCATGTCTGCATTCTCGGCAAAATCCCCTAAACGCTACACCATGAACTCCCTTGTATCTGGTCCGAACCATGAACTTGTAACCCGCGCCGCTAGCTGTTTCCTAGGTCTTAAGTGTGGTCCCTAATTGGGTGTTTAAACACCATACTTGAGTTTATATGGACCCTAGGATTGAAAGCGCATACTAGGAGTCTATGGTTAAAACCTTAAGAATTCATAGTCATCACCCCAAACACTAAATCCCAAGCTCTAAATCCTAAACCCTATTCCCTACAAAATCCCTTATAGTCATCTCTCTACCCAGACCCCTTAAAGGATCCAAAAATGGGACCCTCCCAATGTGAACCCATTACTACATTGGGGAAACTGGGGGATTATTAGGGGGTTCCATTTTTTGGATCCTTTAGGGGGTCTGCGTAGATCAGTAAGCCCAGGCTGCGAGTGGCCTGCTGACTTCCAGACCGAGTTGCGTCTTAGCTATACAGGGGCCTCCCTATTTATGGAAACTATATCTTTAACCCTAAACCCTAAACCCTAAACCCTAAACCCTAAACCCTAAACCCTAAACCCTAAACCCGAGCCTGCTCATGTGCCCCTGCTCCCCCTGGCACCTGGGAGCATGCCTAGGGCCTGCATCATCGCGGGGTGCCTTGCGTGTAACACGAAGAAGTGCTGTCGTCAAAGTGTTGGGCGATTCCAACTGAGGGGTTACAAAGGGGGGTATGATAGGGTTTATTAAGTGGAATACTAGGAGTTTAGACTGTGGCTCTTCTGACCTCTCTTCTGTTGGCAGAAGAAAAAAGTGTCTGCGAAGTTGGTGCCGCAGACAGGTGAAATAGTGGCCTGATGGTCATTAAGGGCACACAGGGAGGGATACAGGGCTGACTGTCCAATCCCACTTTCTTTGACCCCCTGCCACTCCTTTAATATTAAAGTAACAATACCAATCATCATATTCATATTAATAAAAGTAGTAATAATAGCAGCAACAACAATAGCTCCCCATTCTGAAAGCTCGTTTTTTCGTCTGAATTTCATCAGCCTCGCACTCGAAATTGTCAGAACAGAAACGGGTGGTTTAGGGTTTAGGGTTTAGGAGTTTAGGGTTTAGGGCTTAGGGTGTCAAAATTATGATCCCTTTTTGGGTACCCTAAATATTAGGTGCCGTAGTATAATAGGGATCCAAAAAGGGGTCATAATTTTGACAACCACCCAAATCCTCAATTTCTGCAGGTTAGGGTGTCGATGGGTGCTTGAAGACTCCGCTGGGTTTGGCATTGCCGCAACAATTGCAGCCGTTGAGTTCTGACTGCCGTCTTACTTCCCTCACCTGCGCACCAGCCGCAAGGAGAGCAAAGAAATTTTGAAGAGCAGTTTTGCCCGACAATGTCTCGCAGTGCATTGCTCGCATTGTGCGTCTGCTTCGCATGTGCATCAGCTGCAGCGACAGACAACTGTGATGCCTCTGCCTGCGGGATTTATGACGGCCTTGGTGATGGGTTTTTTTATAGCTATGAGCTGGATGATGGCAGTGCCACGTCGGACGTGGTTGACGATGGCTTTGCACTCCTCCAGCGAAAGCACCAGGGGGAGACAACCCTGGCCGCAAACGCGACCGGGAAGAGCAAATGCAAGTCGTGCGTCTGCGGCTATGAGGAGAGGCTCTGGATTCTGATCAAAGGTATGTGTACGACACCAGTTTATTTGCGAATCAGGCCAAACATGTAGACTCTGTGCCAACACCGCTTTTTTGGGATTGTGTCACTATTGCACAGGGTCAGTCCTGATCCAAGGGACCTGCTCCAAAACTTTTTCAAGGGGACGCTCTGCTCCACACTGCCTGGTCCCAAACGGGTTTAAGCTCAGCAGCTTAGCCCTATCCCCTAGCCCAAAGCCATAATGCGTGATGACCTGTACAGTCAGGCCATAATGCCGTCATCCTCAAAAAGGATTGAGAGTCTCCCCGTTCCCCAATATAGACGAACCCCAGGGATTGGTGAACCTAAGCCCTCAAGAGTGATTTCAATAGTGCTACAGCTCCAGACCCAAGCAGTCATACAAAGTCCTATGCACCCTAAACCCTAAGCCCGAAAAGCCGGACCTTCGAACTCACTGAATCCCAAATGCCAACCCAAAACCTAAAGCTTCGACTTGTACTTGGAGATCCAGGGGCAGTCATAAAGAGGCCTATAACTATGGTATCTATGGTCATAATTACGATTATAAGTACGTACAATAACTATGGGTATAATTCGGTACTGGTGCCTGTAGTGCGCCCTGCGTTTGTGTACATAGCTTCTCGGTGCATACGCTCAAAAACCTGGAAAAAGGCATCATCTATAGCAGGACGCATCAGGTAGCAGGCCACGAATCCTTGAGACAGTCTATATTTTCAGAGGATTAACGTGCCAAAACTCAGGCGGCAGCAGCGCTGTGGCGCAGACTCCAAACGAGACTTTGTCGGGCCCTGTTCTTTCGCTCCGGCTTTCTTTCTTCCTTCTTGCTTTCTGTGTCTTTCGTTCTTTCTTTCTGTGTTTCTTTGTGTTCGGGAAAAGGCGGGCAGCAACGCCCATACTTATGGCGACCATGCCCAAACCATCAGCAGACGCAGGGGGCGTTAGGGGCGCCGGCACCTATAATTAGGGATTATACGTATGTTAACTATGGTTTTAATTATTGTCTATAAATGTATGGTAATTCTGGTTAGCCTAAACCCTACACCCTAAACCCTAAACCCTAAAACCCTAAACCATAAGATACAATATAACCTTGATAAAACCCCAATATAACCTTAATATAACCTTAAGAAAACCCAACATAACCTTAATATAACCCCAATATAACCTTAACAACAGTACATCATACTTCCAGCCCTACTCCAAACCAGCCTTGCACCTCCCAGTATCAAAAGACCGGAATCCCACCAGGACAACGTGGCCAAGTGCGGAAAAGAGCTGGTCACCAGCGCAACTTGTTTGTGGGGTACAGGGTTGAGGGTTTAGGGACATTAAGCAGCAATGTTTTTAGTCAAAAACAATCAAGTGCAATTCCGACCTTGAGAGGGGCGGGGGTCACCTTCACCGTTTTTTTGGGCTCAGGCTTCAGGGCTTGCAGGGAAGTTTAGGGTGGAAGGGTACCCTCAAGCACCCGTAGCAGGGATCCACGTTACTGGCATCGTCAGCCGTAGCCTCTTGCAACCTTGCTGCTCGTTAGTCCCTGAATCTAAAACCCTAAACCCTTAACCCTATACCCTAAACCCTAAACCTTAAACCCTCAACCCTTCACCCAAAACCCTAAAACCTGAACCCCCTATGCCGGTATGAGTCCTCAGTCTAAACTCCAAAATGGTTCGGTTGCGCCATCCGCAGACTCTAGGCCATAAAACAGCCGCTGTTCTGTTTTGGGGTTGGGGACGCCAGAACGGCCATATTGAGCACACACATGCGGTCTAGGGTTTAGGGTTTAGGGTCATAGACCCAGAAAGTAAGGACATGGTCATGATTTTCCAAAGTGCCGGATACCTACACGGACCCTTCGGGGCTGCGGTTCCACTCAAACCTAAAGCCTGAACCCTAAACCCTAAACCCGCCATTCCATCAGCCAAGGCAAAGAAGTGCGGGGAGAAGGTCATAAGCTGCACCTGGGAGGTTCGGTTGGAATGTTAAGCCCGAAATAGGTATATACAGGGTTTAGGAGGTATATGGGGGTATATACGGGGTATAGAGAGGTATACAGGGGTAGATTGGGTGTATATTGGGGTATACAATGGTATGTAGAAAAACGTGGAGGAGTTTGTCAAGGGTTTGTGTCTTTTTGAGTTGACGGCCTGCAGCTTTCGGGGCTCAGACCTTGTAAGGAAGGGGTGGAGACTCTCGAGACCCTTCATGCATGCAATTTTTTAGGGGTCAGATCCTGACCCCTAAAACCATAAAACTCTAAACCCTAAACCCTAGACCCTAAACCCTAAACCGGATTCAACAGCAGGCATCTGGGGTCACGGGTCCATAGGCCTGGGTCTACCTAGTTACTCTCAACAGGGTCAGAAGCCCAAATAGAAAGTACCGACCCAAAACCCATGAGGATGGATTACCATTAAAACTATGATTACTAGTATCACTATTATTCGTACTGTTATCAATTATGATCCTAGTGTAGAAGCCGTGCACACTCTGTGTTTGGGACCTTTGGAGCCTCATTGTTAGGTTTGGGTTAGGTGGACCCCCCACCTAGTAATAGTGACTATAGGGGATAATAGGGATTATATTAGGGTCCTCTTATATTCCTATTATACCGCTATTACAGGGTGGGGGGGTCCTCCTAAGGTTTGGGTGACTTCTTGCAGGCCGGGGTTGGGGATCGTGAGAAGCCAGCAACCCCGCAAAATTCCATCTGACAGAGGCCATCTATGGCCATTACTGGAGCTGGGCTCTAGGTATGTAGACAATGCCACAAATTAAAGCCTTTATACCCTGAACCGTCCTTGCGTGTTGAAAGCTCAAGCTGGAGCACTCTACTACACTGTATCGCATTCTACGACATCATACAACGCTGCTCTAGATACACCCCTCTACTATACTACCCTGTCCTCCTGAAGCTTCCTGAACCTCAGGCTGTGAAGCCCCACGATCCCTGCAGGCTTCAAGATACACTGCCCTAAACCCTAAACCCTAAACCCTATGAACCTGAGAGCCCTGGGGCTGAGCATGATGCCAAAGCCTGGACCCGGAACGCTCTCAGCTTAGTATATTTCGGAAGGCCCTGGACCCTGCGCCCTTCACGCCCTGCCTGTACTTCGTAGGTGATGAGCGTTTGGAATTTGGGTTTTTAATCTGGGACTTTGTGCAGGTGATCAAGGATGTTGCCAAGTGCGCAACTGGAAAGTGCAAGGTGAAGAAGTGCAAGAAGAAGGCGCGTGGCACGTCCGCTAGGCTTTCGCTCAACAGGATCTCCACAAACCATTCCGCATCCAGTCATCTCTGGCAACCAAGAATCAACAGACCATGGCATCCGTTTAGGGCGTGTGCCTGGTGTCGCAATTACGAGGCTTGTGATGTTCTAAACCCTGAACTCTTAGCCCTTTACAGTACTGAGTAGGGGAGTTTGGCCGAAGGCTCTCCAGTGCGAAGCACCCAAGAGTTGCTTCAAGGCGATTCCCTTCATGGACGCTTTGCTGCTGAAGGCTTTTAGGGTTTCAAGGGTTTCGGGTTTTGTTGAAGCTTCTTCCTCGAGCTCTTACAATTCATCCTTTGTTTAGGCTTGTTGGCCCTTTTCCTGTCGAGGCCGTGAGCAGATTCAGAGAACAGCCAAGGACTGCTTGGACAACCTTGCAAAGGACAAGGGCGGCGACGTGAACGCAGCCATCAAGGTCCTGACGAGTACAGGAGAGACCGGGTACAAGGCTGGGTTGCTGTTTAAGGGAATTTCATAGAACTTCACATATTATGTGTATATAGATAATAGTGGGGTTTCCTGGTTACAGTAACTTAACATCAACCCAGAAGGGGATGAAGAACGTGGTGCTGAAGGGGATCCCGAGTGTTAGCAAACAGCTGGGCCTTGGATTAGCCGACCTGATGCCGACGGAAGTGGAGAAGATGTTCAGCAAGCAGGGCTGGGACAACCTTCTGGACAGCTTCTTGGGGGCAGCACAGGATATGGCGGACACAGTCTATGACGGCCTCACCACCGTCGGAGATGTGTTGGACAGCTTCCTAGACAAAATTGCGAACGGCCCTATCACCCTGCCTCGAAACGCCGAGGATGGGCGCTGGTGCGTGTCTGGGTTGCTGGTAAGAATGTAAATTAAGTTAGTGTAAACCATATGCCCATAATCTGGTAATCTAAAGTAAGGTACATACCAGCAACCCAGGTGTTCAAGTGGGACTTTACCATGTTCTGGTTCACCGACTGTGGCTACTTCAGCGCCGTGGACACACTCTGGGGGCACGTGGCGCAAGCTTACAACCCCAAGACGTGGGACAAGTTTGACGACGACTACAAGAAGATGGGGAAAGCCCTGGCAGAATGCGCCACCCTCACCACCAAGATCGACATCGACAAGGGGCAATCCATCAAGATCGCCACTCCTTTTATGAGCTTGCAGAAGATGGACTTTTGCTTGCCTAAGACAGTTGTCTCAGGAGTGGAGGTCATTGCAAATGCCCTTGTCCTGGCCTACAAATCCGCAGGCAAGGTCCTGGATCCAATTCAGAAGGGGCTCGATGATCTCGCGGACTACGTGACTGGGTTGCTGTTAAGGAGCTTAAATTACGTTACTGTAAGAAGGAAGCCCCATGGTTTCCTATACACACATAATCTGGCAATTTGAAAATTAACCCTAAACCCTAACCTCTAAACCGTCTAAACCCTTACCCCTAAACCCTAAACTCTAAAGCCTAACCCCTAACCTTAAACCCTCAACCTTAAACCTTTACAACTAGGTGAAGAAGCTCATCTCCGACAACTCCCTCCTCTTCCAGGAGACCTTCAGCCTGCTCCAGGCCGACTCCAACGAAGGAGGCCTCCGGGGGCTGCGGAGGAGCTTCATGTTTAGGGTTTAGAGTTTAGGGTTTAGGGTTGAGAGTTTAGGGTTCAGGGTGTGGGGTTTAGAATTTAGGGCCAGGGTTTAGGGTGTACTAAACCCTGAACCCTAAACCCTAAACCCTAAACCGTTTAGGGTTTAGGGTACAGGGCGTAGGGTTGCGGAGGAGCTTCATGTGCAGCAAGAAGAAGACCCTGGGTTGCTGTTCAGGAACCTAGTTTAAGGTGGTACAGCAAGGAAACCTAGTATTCACTATACTATACCCAGAACATGAAAACTTACCATATTATGGGTTTGTAGTAAATGATTGGCTTTCTTTTTCCTAAACCCTAAACCCTAAATCTTTAGCAGCGGCCCAGGAACATGGACAACTATGCCTTCATGGCTCGTCTTCAATTCTCGGTGGGCGTCAAGTGGAAGCATTTCAAGTTCGCAGGCCTCAAATCTGCGCAGGCCAGCGGCATGCTTTCTGGGAATATGTTCTATCGGGATTATTTAGGGGGTACTTTCCCTGCTTCCCTACTAGCCCTAAACTCTAAACCCTATATATATATATATATACATACATACACACATTTTCCCCCATTCCCTAGCAAGAACCAGTAAGCAAATCTGCGCAGGCCATTGGCGTGGGTCTCTACTTCGGGTGCCTCAAAGCGCAGTTCAAGGTGCCTTGTGAGGTATAGTCTAAACTCCAAGTATCCCCCTTAGTAACCCTAGACCCTAAACCCTACATAACCCTAAACCCGATGTATCCCTAAAACTTTATATACCTATATAACCACCTTTAAGAAGTTTAAGCTAATGGTCTTGAGACTATCTGCTGGTGCTTAAGGGGGGAGCGGGGGAGGGAATATAGGGTTTAGGGTTTGGGATTTGTGGTCCCCCTTACGGGATAGAATATGGGCTATATTGGGATTTTTAAATGTACTCAAAGCCATACTCTATCTATTTAAGGGGTACTATAGGGTTTAGGGTGCTTTGCAATGCTAATCCCTATATAACCCCTATAGAATGTATTCCCTTGTTCCCTGCTAGCCCTAAGCCCTAAACCCTCAAGCTCATAAAGAAACGTACCATTACTTTGGGTTCTCAAATTTCCTTAATCTCAAAATTGTTGAGCTCAAAATGACCCGCGCCAAGCCCTAAGTACTGGAAATATACCCTAAGCCCTAACCCCTTAGGAGAAAAGGTCCGCCAAAAAGAAACTAAGGGAACATAACCCCAAGTCCGAAACCTCGCAGTACCCGGCCCTAGGACCCCAAAGCTGGACCAAAACTAGGGTTTAGGGTTTAGAGTTTGGGGTTTGGGGTTTAGGGTTTAGGGTTTAGGGCCTCAACTTACATGGTTTAGGGTTTCGGGACAGTAGGGAACAAGGGCTTATATTATATAGAGATTATACAGGTGTTTTATCGGGATTTTCTGGGGTGAACAGAGGCATTACATTCCTTTATTTTCGCGCTACTAGCAACCAGTAAGTCAAGAAGGGCTTCTGAAAAGGATCTTTCAATATGAGTCTAGGCCATGCCCTAAACCCCCTAAACCCTAAACCCTCAACCCATGGCCTTCATCCTTAATCCTAAGCCCTTTACTAACCCTAAACCCTAAACCTTAAAACCCTAAACCCTAAACCCTCTTTGGGTTTATGGGGGTTTAGGGTTTAGGGCCTCTGAAGATGCCTCCAGGTGATGGCCTTCATGAATGTCCGTATCCTGTCCGTGGGCGTTTCGCTGCCTCCAGGCCAGGGAATCTATAAGCGCCTCTGGGCCATATGGGGCTTAGGGCTTTAGGGGTTGATATAGGGGATTATATAGGGTTTAGGGGTTAGGATTGAGGGTTTAGGGTCTGAACTCCTTAAAGGGGGGTTCTGTAGGGGATTATAGGGTTTAGGGTTTAGGGTCTAAACTCCTTAAAGGGGGTTACATAAGGGACTATGTAGGGTTTTAGGGTCTAAACTCCTTAAAGGGGGTTATATAGGGGATTATATAGGGGAGTATTATAGGGGTTATGAAGGGGGATACTAGGAGTTTAGACTATGGCTCATATGGGGCTTAGGGTTTTAGGGTTTCAGGGTTTTTAGGGTCTTAGGGTTCAAGGGTTTTAGGGGTTCAGTGTTTTAGGGTTCTAGGCTTTTGGGGTTTAGGATTTAGGGTTTAGGATTTATACAGGGGATCTATAGTAATCATGGAAAAGAAAAATGCAAACTACTACACTCCTGGAAACTAACATGGAAACCCAAAATGGGCCCTATAAAGACTACAGTCCTTTAGGGGGGGTGCTAAATGGGTTTCCATGTTAGTTTGGGGGAGTCCATATTGTTTGTGGGCTGGGCGCCTGTAAGTTGGATAAAGCTCCCACCCTGCAACAGTCCATAGAAGGAGCTGAATTGGGACTCAGTACTCGGAGGCCCATGGGACTTAG
>CAJNIZ010014592.1:27211-37220 GCA_905231905.1 Symbiodinium pilosum
TAGGGTTTAGGGTTTAGCTTGCGGCTTGATGAAACTGTTGCAGGGTCAATCCGTGGGATTTACTGCCTGCTGCCTGTGCTGTCCAGGGCTGGCTATTCTCGAGGTTGTAGGCTGCAGGCGGTACATGGGCGGTTCCCAAATTAGGGATACAGTTTCAGGGATCCCAGATATTATATGGGAATATAGAGGGATGATGGGTAATTTCGGGGCAAAAGTGTAGGGAAAGTGTCGAGTGGTTCAGGTGGCATCGATGCAGTTGGAGACCCGAAGTGGGCCGGAGACTTCCAGCTGAAATACTATCCCAAGGCGTACCCCTCTTACACCAACAACATGAAGTTCGAGGGTGTCTTCCAGGTGACAGCCGGATTGAAGATTGCAAACTTCAAGGGAAATGGCCGCACTTCCGTCTCCTACTGGTCTCCGGAGGTGTCAGGTAAGGCCAAGGACGCGAGCAACTACAAGTTAGAAAAATTGGAACAGCCATCAGGCTATGGCTTTACCATTGCTGTTGGCCCGCCGAAGAAGCCGGGCGGGTCTGGGTCGGGGAACTCAGGGTCTACGGACCTCGTCCAGGGCTGGGCGGGGCCCGATTTGGCAACAAGCCTGCGTGAGCAGCTTCATGCCGAGGGAATCACCGAGCATGAACCTGGGTTGCTGTTAAGGNNNTATATTGGGGAAACCCTTTTATTCATTATGGTAATTTAATCTAAGTTCATTAAGTCCCTATATTATTCCATTTCCATATCATTTTCCATTTTCTTTTCCATTTGATTCTCCATTCCTTAACAGCAACCCAGGATCTTGTGACAGGACTCCACAAGCTTTCCACAGCGGAGAACATGTCAGGGGTTGTGCCCACAGGGAGCTTCGACGCGCGCTTGCAGCTGTATGTCTGTTTTGATTCTGCGGCTCGCTGCAACAAGGATGGAGTGTGATCGCGAAACTGCGGCCATCTCCAAATGAGCTATAGCCTGAACTCCTTCAAGGGGGTTATATAGGGGATTATATAGAGGACTATTGTAGGGGTAATGTTTAGACTATAGCTCACGTGTTTATGTCGAGCAAGATCAGCGCGTGAGTTGAAAAATCTTTGGAGTAAGAGCTTGCATTGTGCCACGAGGGCCCATGCAGCCCTAAACCCTTAACCCCTAAACCCTTAAACCCTAAACCCTTAACGCCTAAACCCTAAACCCCCACTCAAGATTATACTTTATTGCGTCCCGTATGGTAGTTTCCCAAAATAATGGAATCCCAAAATGGAGCCCAGGGTGCAGTGGTCCGTATTTCGGTACCCCCAACGGAGGTAAAACCTAAACGCTATGTAATCCCTATATACCCCCATAAAAACCCCTGCAACGGTACCCGCTAATTTTGGGAACCACCCAAATTGGGGTCCCCCACATATCATCTTTCAAACATGTTTTACTATTTTCAACGGATGGTAAGAAAGTACCTATACCGTAAACCCTTAAAGTAGTCCCGGACTTTGCAGCGTTTTTGCAGAGCAGCTTCTTCAGCTTTAGGGTTTAGGGTTTAGGGCTTAGGGATACCATCATATGGGTATATGATAGATCATAGGGTTTCCTTATTGCAGTTACTTAGTTTAAGTTCCTTAACAGCAAGCCAGGTTCAGCAGGAGCTTCACAAAATGCCAAGATTTTGTTTTTGAGGAGTCCTCTCAAGTGTTATCTGTAATTGTGTATCTACTTCCGGCTTCTACTTAACATTCGGAGACTATTGCTAGACATTTTTCAAAGGGTGTCCCTTGTATACCTCAAACCCATCGGACCGTAAGAGGGACACACATACCCTAACCCTAAACCTTAAGCCCTAAACCTGAAATCCTACACCCTAAACCCTCAACCCTAAACCCTATTGAGGAGTCCCCAACTGACCTATCCCCTCCCCCAAAAAAGCAATCCCGACCTCTTCACCACAATTCTTCTAGGGTTTAGGGTTTCGGGTCTAGGGTTGGATTTAGGGTTTAGGGTTTCGGGTTTAGGATTCGGGGTTTAGGGTTTAAGCTTTCATAAAGCTATTGTACAAGAGGCCGAGTGCTGTGGGCTCGTAGTGCTGAAAGCGTTTGGGGTAGAGTTACTAGTTGAGTATGCTTTAGGCTTTGGAGTTGTGGCACCATGGTTCCTGATTCCAGAATCCGACTTTCTGCCAAGAGCAAGCTTTCGAACCAGACACTAGCTATAGCTTTGTACAAAAATAGCTGCATCAACTATTTTCCAGCCATCTAGTTCCGCACTTTGTAGTATCCTTACCCGAAAAAACATGGAAGCCCACATGGCCCGTATTTTGCAAATGACAGGTGTATTTGTCGGGCCTTTTTTTGGCAGGGTAACTTCCAGCCATGGGAGAAGCACAACCTGACCCTAAAGCCCAAACCCCAAACCCTGTGGGGCCTTAGACCCATAACCCCTAACACCCTATTCCGCAGGTATTGGATGCCCTACCTCGAGATCCTTGGATAGCGTGCGTGGTGGCAGATTCCCTAAACCCTGAACCCTAAATCCTAAACCCCAAATCCTAAACCCCATGCACCATGCCTGGCCCTAAGCCCAAAAAGACATTTGTGTCACAATCAAGATTCAGATGTTGTTCCCTAAACCCTAAACCCACGCAGTTAAGGGTTTAGGGTTTAGGACGTTTAAAATAGTAATTCCCAACAGGGAACCCCATTATCCCCTTAGAACCCAAATTTCTGCCTGGGGCTCCCTGCGGATTTTGCCATGCAAAGGGGACATCAGAGACTCTAAGTGTGTACCCTTAAGGTTAGTTGCCTGGAGTGTTGGGTCCCCAATACCGAGTTAAGTTAGTAATCGAAACGTAAGGGTGCAAACCCAAAGGGTACGAAGGACTGAGCATACACTTTGCTAAGCTTGCAGGCTAGGATGCAGCTTGAGCCTGCCACAGGTGGATGCCGAGACACGAACCAAAATGTGGAAATCTGCAAAATTATCAATCTTTTCCACCCCAACAGTCCGTATAGGAATCTAGTTTCGTATTCCACACATTCAAATTCTTCAGGTGCCTGCACAAGGTTTCCCTGACTCCTCACTTGGACATGCATGAGCATCTAGAATCGACTTGTAGTTGCATAAAGTATACAGTAAGCTCCCTAAGTTGTCCGGCCTGGATATCATTAGGTTTACTGATATTTATACGTAGGTTATACTTGCTGCTCCGGAAATCCCCACACATCCCTACAAACCTCCAGTTCCCCTGCCATTTTTTCATTTAGTTTTTTTTACATTTGAATTTCTCATTTCGTTTTTGAAATTCGTCTTCCATGTCACGTCCGCTTGATCGTCCCTTGACACTCCATTCTTGGCATGGTGTGTACTTACTCATGCTATGGACTTCCTCATATGGGCTTCCTCATGGGAGTATATGGAGTCCTCAGTTTGGGATTGTGGTTGCCACGAGTCTCTAACTATAAACCCTCAACCCTAAACTGCATATATTTGTTGGTAAAAGTTGTGGCGACTTATAATCCGCAGAATGGACCTCATACAGGTTCCCGTGGTTTCCAATGAAAGCATTTACTAAGTAAACTCGCAGGGGCTTTTAATTACAAGGAGGGTGGTTGGCATTCAGACCCTGAACCCTAAAACCTAGACGCTAGACTGTAATACCCTAAACCCTCAACCCTAAACCCTAAACCCAAAATACTAAACACTGTAATCCTCGAACCCGAGCTCCTGGACCCCCAACGCGACACTCTATATCCTAAACTCAACCCTAAACCCTAGATCCTCAACCCTAAGCTCTCACCCCGAAACTCTAACTCCGAATCCCGAAGCCCTAGTCCTTAAACTATATAGTCCCCCTTAAGTAGATAGAATATCGCTTTGGGTAGGTTATAGTAAGATCCCCATATACCCCATATTCTATCTACTTAAGGGGCCTATAAACCCTCAATCCTAAACTCTTGACCATAAGCCTAAATCACCCCCCCAAGGGAAAGTCGACTCAGGACGGATCCGCTGCCTTCTTCGCAGATCCTGAAGCGCGTGACGAAGGCAGGGCACATGATTTGAGGAGTCCAGGGGTGTAGGGGGTAGGACTTGGGGTTTAGGGTTGCGGGGTTAGGGTTAGGGTTTAGGGGTTTGGGTTTAGTAGGGTGAAATAATTTGAGGCTGTAGGAGTTTGATGCGAATTAGCGCAAATTCTCGTGTGACATCTGAGCCTTCTCCACATCTGTAAATCCTTCTGAAATCTAAACCTGTAACTGGCACCACCATTCCTTCCCTTAGCACCCCCTTTGTAGACTATCCCCTAATTTCCACCTAGAGTAAGTTTAGTTAAGGAAAACTACAGACGAAGTGCTTCAAAGGGAACCTAGGGTGGATAGTATAGGGGGTAGCAGGGGATCATATGGAAAACAGAGGGTGAAGTGGTATTGTGCCGTGATGTGTTTTGGGATTGATGTATGGGGTAATTGGGATCGAAGCGCTCCATGTGCTTGGTTTTTGCTTCCGGTAGTTATGAGTCCCATTTGCTTTGTTCTTGTATTGCGCATTTGTTTTCTGTCAGCACCTCTTTTGGTGCTGTCTTTCGGGCAAGTAGCAGTAACTAACTAGCATTTGGAGGCTTCCAGCAGGCCTGAAATTCTTAACCCTGTGCAGGCCATGGGGTGGGGTTGAGCGTGCAGCGTATGATGTCTAGGTGTCTGGAAAAGCCCACATGGTGTCTTCCATGGTTTCCCGACAAACGCGGACCATGTGTTGACAAACACCCTCATGCCGGCAACGATCGAGGATGCGTAGCTTGGATCGTGACATCTACACCCTTTTCGTATTACCCACTCAAAAGCAACCCCCAAACCCCTCTTCCTCCCGCCCCCATGCCAGTCTTAGGCAATGCATAGGTCTCATATCTTTAAACCATCGCTCTGCGATCACAAAACCGTATGTCCTCCGGGTCTGTGAGGGCACTCTAGTTTATGATAGTTAGAGAAGCTTCCTTAAAGCATTTAATGCGCCCCATACATTTTCCCAAAAGGGATCCCCATCATACACCCTTCAGCACTAGATTTCTTATTCTAGGGACAGCGCCAAGACGGGATTAGGATTTTTTCGGAAGCCACCCAAACTATGTTCCTCTGGTGGAAAACACCCTTTCGGAGATGGTCTTCGACACAAGTGTGGTCTGAATGGGGTAGCGGGAGCCATTAACTACATCCCTCGGAAGGCATCTTCGTATGAAGATGTCACAGCACGCAGGCTCTGTAAGTATAACGCAGCTAAAAACAAAAGCCGTGGGGCAACCATCATACGCAGTTGGAAAGTTCTCAGTCCAGAAGAGAGAAAGTTCTGGGTTCGGGAATCCTCATACATGGTTTGTGCATTTCTGATGAGTGCTGCCTCCTGCTGTACTGTTTTTTCTCCGTGCTGCTCAGTCAGGAACAGGCAATGGATTGTAATGACCATTGTCGGGGGCATAGGCGTGCCTCAAAACCATCTTCTCTGAAACAGACCGCCGTAATTGTGAACATCATCGAGCACCTGCCTCGGCTGTTGGGGTGCAGATCACAGAAAGAGAAGCTCCTATGAAGCACTCATACAAGGCTCCTTGGACCAGCACTTCTGGAAATCGTTGCCAGACAGATATCAAGCTGGCAGCGGAGCTCTCGGAATACCGTACGGCAGATCAAACACAGCAATCGTTGTAGAATTCATGCTCGCTGTTGACTGGGGGAGAGGGGGGGGAGCGCAGAAAAAAAAGAGCGGAAACATGCTCACAAGATTTGGATGCCGCGGCAAATTTGTGTGTGTCCCCGCATATCCCCTAAATTCCACATCATGAAGGGCCTAGCATGTAGAGTTTAGGGCCCACTGAAAGCACTACCTTCCTTCTCTACCGTGCCCCAGGTAATGTAGGGGCCTGTTAGTAGGGCTGTAGGGCTTTTATGGTACCGAGGAATATAAAAACATGAAAAAGTGTTGTTCGGCCCTCTACTGTTTTTTGATGAACTGCGCAAGGTCATCATGGCCTTTGTCGGGACCTACGCATACACAAAGGATGGGCATTGCTTACCACCAAGTGCTTGCCGGAAGGGTGCAAGATTCTGCAGATCACCTGAGTCGGTCAATTTACTGGTGGCTAGTAGCGAACCTGGGGATATATATTAATATATATATTAGTATATGTATATATTATCTATCGTATAGTCCCTCATTCCTTACTCACCCCCTAGTACGTAAAGCTTGCACCCGAAATCTTAACGGCGTCATTCCCAAGGCTTCTTTGCAGTGCGTAGCATCTTATTTGGGGATGCTAGATTCCCCAGTGCAGAGTAAGATTATCTCCTCTTGGTTTAGGGTTTCGGTTTTACTGCTACATACAAGAAATGCAAGTTTACTTGTCTCAACCAACAAGTAATGTTATTCATGTGGAGTTTCAAGGGAAAAGAGAGTACTGTGATGTTGGCAAAACTCGTTTCGATTTTTGCAACGCGCCAGAAAAAATCCAAGCAGTGGAGGTACAGATCTCACTGGGGATGCGGTTTTCTCCTTCGCGTCCTTGTTTGAAGTAGGGTCATTGTGTGGGTGTATGTAGAACTCCTTAGCAATATGATTGGTGAGTGTTCATATTTAGTGTCTAATTTGAGGATAATAAAAGAAGGATCCTATCATATCTGGACTTGACATACCTGGGTTTGTGGGAGTTCGAACGTAGGTGCAGCATGGGAAGAGCGCATTGATTTTCTGAGTTCGTGCAGAGCTCCTAAGCTTGTGCAGATCAAGCGAGTATTTCCAAAGAACCCTAGACCCGAAACTGCGTACTTCCAAAGATGTTTTTTCCAGCAACTAGCCCGAAGAGTGTCCGAACCTTGAATCTTTAAAATCCAGCCCAACTACTTAGGGTTATGTAGGGGTATATATTTAGGTTATATAGGGGTTATAGGGGTAATGGAAATGGAAGCTACTGTATACCTTTATAGCCCTTGTAGCCCCAAATCCAGGATCCCTGATTTTCAGAAAGCCCCGCTCCCTGGCAAGAAATCACACTGGGAGCTGTACGAGTGCGAGACGAGCTGCGTCTTTCCATCTGTTTGGCCACTGGTTTCCAAGGGCCAGGACAGATAATGGGGCATGTTTGGTTTAGGGTTTAGGTTTTAGGGTTTCAGGTTTAGGATTTAGGGTTTAGCGGTTCCAAAGGGGGTTTAGGGTTTGTTTTTTTGGGCCTAAGATATGGGACGTAGCATCAGTATTGTCCTTTCAACGGATCCCCCCCAAAAATGCACGGAGTGATTAGTAGGCCTCATTTCAAACCTACTAGGGGATACAGGCATCGGGCCGGGCTGGGTCTATCAGTTCATGTAGACCTGCAAAGAAGAGCGGTCATTACATAGGCCCCGACAGTATTAGACCCTAATCCTCAGCGTGGCTCAGAGTTGGCTGGCGTCGCACGTCGCAGGGCCTCCCTGGGTGCCCGGTGTCGCTTGGTGCTCGCTTTTTTAACCCTCCAGCCTGGTGTAACCGCGTGGTTTTGAAGGGGTCGTAGGAGCTGAATNNGGGTTTCGTGCACTTCCCAGGCTGCCGGACGCCATTTTATGCCTATAATCGCAGTGTTTTGCGGCTGGGCAGCTTAGTGCCATGGGTGACCTTTCGGGCATCCATGCCCCAGCCATACTCCCGTTCCTGTGCTCCTAGAGCAGACGGTCACCAGAGCATCCATGCCACAAGCATAATAACGTTCGTGTTCCTAGAGCATACAGTCACCAGAGCATCCATGCCCAAACCATAAAAACGTTCGTTTTCCCAGAGCAGACGGTCACCAGAGCTTTCATGCCGCAACCATAATAACGTTCGTGTTCCTAGAGCAGACGGTCACCAGAGCATCCATGCCCAAACCCTAATAACGTTGGTGTTCCTAGAGCAGACGGTCACCAGAGCATCCATGCCGCAACCATAATAACGTTCGTGTTCCCAGAGCATACAGTCACCAGAGCATCCATGCCCAAACCATAATAACGTCCGTGTTCCTAGAGCATACAGTCACCAGAGTATCCATGCCCAAACCATAACAACGTTCGTGTTCCTAGAGCATACGGTCAGCAGAGCATCCATGCAGCAACCATATACACATTCGTGTTCCTAGAGCAGGCGATTACCCGAGCATCCATGCCCAAACCAGAACAACGTGGCTGTGACCCGAGCCAGTACGCAGATGTTCAGCATGACAAGCAATGGCTGTTTGAGTGAGCACAAAAGAGCCTCGGCCTGAGAGGGTTGGCACTCGTGCGATTTTTTTTTCCGCACAGGTTCCCGTTGCTACTGAGTGTACGAAACACTGTCAGGAATGGGGAATTTGCATAGGCGGCTCAGCTTGGCGCGCGTTTACGCCAGACTGGGCCTTGTTTAAAGTTTCAGCCGCAAGCCACAAACAGCAAACATTAATGCCCTTGCAATGAGAAACGTAGGGACTGGTTTAATGTACCCTGCAGGGATTAATCAGGATCGTGAAAACCCTGTTGGAGCTATGAGTGAAGATGTTGGGTAGTATTGTCAGTTCTTTACGCCACAGCGGGGAGGGCTGTTTGAATTGGAGGTCCTCCGCCAGGATGCGGCCCTAAACCCTACACCCTAAACCCTAAACCTCATTGCACAAAAATGGGGGTGTGTGAGACTTGGCAGCCTAGTCGTTTACACTTGAAACCCTTCTGCCCCCCCTTGGAACTGTGAGGCCTCCGTGTCGAAACGAAAGCCCCAAAGCCTAGACCCTAAAACCCAGATCCCAAACACTATTAGGGTTTGAAACCCAATTATAAGCAATGATTGAGTCCAATGAGCCTCCAAGTCAAAGTTTCTAAGTCGATAAATGGATAGAACATGTTCAAGATTAAATATATAAACAGGTATATCCTTACACATATATATATATAGATATATCCTTCTACACCCCGTAAATCCTATGTACCTGAAAAACCTCTTTATCTGTCCTTATATCTCGCTATAACCCCCTAAATCCTATATGCCCCTATAAACACCCTTGTCTATGTGCCCTCGTCTACCACAACCCCGTGAATCCTTTCTATCCCTTCAAACACCTCTTCGCGTAGCCCTCCATACGCTCAAAAAATTGCATGTCCAAACGAAAACCTCTTTGTACGTCTGTATACACCCCCTAAATCCCCCTAAGAGCTACACCTGACCCTCAACCCCCTAAATCCCCCTCAGAGCGTGAAAGGAGTGGGCCGCGCAAATGAAGGCTGTGAACCCAGCCATGGAGGCCAGGTGTCCTGTTCAGGTTTAGGGTTTAGGGCTTACGGCTTAGGGTTTAGGGTTTAGGGCTTGGGGCTTAGGGTTTAGGGTGGGGGGTTGGGTTTTGGGGGTGGGAGCTCGCTTATGAAGAGAAAAAGGAATTCACTTAGTTCGTTATTAGTTTTTCGGATATGCAAAGGGCAGAATAGGTGGCAGGTGTCAGCTGACCGGGTCTTTTTGACTTGCCCTAAGTGATTCCCAATCGCCGTAAATGTTTTCTTGCTTTCTGCTAGTAATTTCTAAGGCTATTCTCATCCTGAGTGATGTTTTTTTGGTGCCAGTTGGCCAAACTAGCTGCCACTATTATTATGATCGAAAGATCGTACGCAGCTGGAGTAACTGGCAAGTGCAAAGGTATCCCTCTTACCCGGGGGCCCGAAAGTAGTAACTTCGAAAATCGAAAAAAGTCTGAGGCCATGCAATAGGGTATCATTAATATGGGGCCTTATTTTCGTGTGTTTTTGTTCCAGTTTTCGTTGGCAGACACGGGTGGCGGGTTTTCTTTTCGCAGGAGGCAGTCATCAGTAACGATTCTGATGTTGCTTTTGCCATTGCAGCAAAACCGTGTGAGAATCAGCACCAAGCTGCTACGTTTGTAGTTCAACTAGCCTCCGGGCAAGCATGGTTTGGAAGTGTTTTCGTGGAAGCCAGGACCACAGCGCGTACTTTTTACACTGCGCTCCAACGATGTTATCCAGTGGAACGCCCCCATAATAATCCCAGTTTCCATT
>CAJNIZ010014592.1:37699-54843 GCA_905231905.1 Symbiodinium pilosum
TGGAGGCCCATGGGACTTAGTAACTACTTATAACTGGGATTATAACCCTACTTGTAATTGGGGTAACCCCTATTTAGGGGGATTATAATTAGGGTTATAAGCCCAGTTATAAGTACTTACTAAGTCCCATACACCTCCAAGTTCGATCGTTGCTTTAGTTTGCCAAATTGCTGCTATCATTTTTGTACAGCATCTGGTTGGTTCGAATCTGACCCTAAACCCTAAACCCAGATCTTTGTCTTTAGGTGCAGGAAGTTCTGGTTCCGAGTCAGGACTGCCATGTGAGGTACCCCCTAAACCCTAAACCCTAAACCCCAAGTTCAAAAATATGACCTCTTGAGGTGCTGTCGGGCAAGGATTGTCCGAAACCCCAAGCAAAACACCGTGAACTCCAAAACCCTAAACCCTCCGCCCAAAGCCCTTCACCCTAAACTCCAGACCCTAAACCCTAAACTTAAAACCCTAAACTTAATAAAACCCTAAACTTAAAACCCTAAACCCTAAGCCCTCAACCCGAAACCCTGAGCCAGGTGACCATCTCGTTCGGGGGGTGGAACCAGGGGCCAGGAGATCAGAACGAAAACTGTTACGCGGCTCTATGCCTTGGGGTTTGCGACCGGTGGTTCATGTGACCTATGATCTAAACTCCTTAAAAAAGGTTCTATGGGAGATTATATAGGGGACTACTATAGGGGATGTTAGGGGGGATTCTCGGAGTTTAGACTGTGGCTCATGTAGGGGCCTAATACTCACCACAGCGTTTGGTTTAGGGGTTAGGTTTGGGGTTTGAGGTTTAGACCCCTTAAGTAGATAGAATACAGGGTATATGGGGATCTTATTATAGTGTACCCAGAGCCATATGCTATCTACTTAAAGGCGGACTATAGGGGCCTAATCAACACCACAGTTCACGTTTTAGGGTTTACGGTTTGGAGTTTAAGCCCAGAGGATTTCGTAAATAGCTTTCAAATTGGTTTTTAAGCACGCCAGCCCAAAGAAAGGCTTCATACCCCTATTTATAAACTATTTAATCCCCAGTGCCTCTAAGCAGCGTTTAGGGTTTCGGGTTAAGGCTTTAGATATATTTGCGCCAAGAATGGAGAACCACATGGAGAAGAAACGTGGAAAACGACATGGACACTGAAAGTGTATGAAGGCTTATTCAGGGGCTCACAGGGAATTATTACCCGTATGATGATCTTAGATTTATGGTTTAAGGTTTAGGGTATTTGAAACAGACCTCAACATGGTATACTGTAGGTAATCATCTGGGGATCGGTCTAAATTCCCTATAATACGGGGCCCTATATTTGGGTTCCCATTATAATACGGGGCTCTATATAAATTTCCCCCATTTTGGGAACAGTAATTTAGGGAAACTACCATCTAAGCTGATACATCTGGGTCTTCTTGGGTCTAGAGTTGAGCTTCCAGCACTTCGTGAAATTCAGAGGGGCTTAAGGGATTTAGACTTCGGGGCTTGGGCTGAGGCTTGTAGTCTAAGGGGGCGGGGGATGTTCAAGTTTTCATGCTTGAAAGACACTTGGCAGATTCTAATTGTGTTGATTGCAGGGGTTGTAAGTAGTTATGCATTCGGTACTGCCCCCCACTCAGTAACAGTAGGATAATAACCATAATATGGTTATATATATATATAGCCCTTAATAGGACCCCTAATATAGACGGTTACTGGGTTGGGGCAGTACCCAAGCTATGCAAGTTTCGGGAGGTCATAGGGAGGCAATATCTCACGACAGGACATGAACAAAAGGTATCATCAGCTTCTGGGCCTAGGGTGGTGCGTTTGCTGCACACCCTCAACTGTAAACCCCAAACGGGGGTTGTTTTAAAGGTCCTTGTAAAGGAGGGACCATTGAGAACACACTTCCTTAAAAGGGGGATCCTAACCTAACAGGGAACCTACATTATGGCCATTGTGGGGACAGGTATTTTGAACAATTACCAAATCCCAAACACTCAACTGTACCACGCAGTCCCGGAGACCTTTTCAGTGGAACTGGGAGCCTCAAACCTTGAATGCGAGCTGTTGCAGCTAAAGCACCACCACCCGCGCATGACGTCCTAAGCCCCCAAACTGAAGCATTTCACCTCAACCTCAGTTCAAAACCTTACCTGAGGGTTTGCTAGATTTGATAAATCTATGTAGCTTTCCTATCCTGCTAACAGCCTTCCGCACTCCCTGAATAATTCTGAAAGGGTTCTCCTTTGTTTGCCCCTTTCTTTGGGAAGCACATGGCTTAGAAGGTTAAGCCCCCAAAGCCCAAAATCAAAACCCAAGTCAGAAAGATCCAAAATCAAGGTTATAAGAAGTCCCACTGCTACGACGACATACCCAAGCTGGCAGATGAGCTCGCTCTTTGTCATGTTGTCGAATTCAGGGTCAACCCTACACCCTAAGCCCTGACACCCTAAACCCGTAAACCATCGTAAACCCTAAACCCTAAGCCCTAAGCCCTAAACACCCTGAACCCTAAACCCAAAACCCAATACCCTAAGCCCTAAACCCTGAACCCAATACCCTAAGCCCTAAACCCTCCTAAAATCCTAAATCCTAAAACCTAAGCTCTAAATCGGGGTACAGGCCGATGTTGACTTTAAGGCCCATGGGTAGCTAATCAGAGGGTCAAGAGGACTCAGCAAGTAGCTTAATACGGGGGATGGCTGGTTAGTAAATTAATTGGCGTAATTGTTATTAAAGCACTTTCTAAGTTCCCCTGACCATCCAACTATAAGTGGGGTACCAGCCAGGATTAAAGGGGGCCTACCACATAGCCGCACACATAGATTATGGGTATTGTCTCCTCACAACTTTTAGGAAATTACAGACGATGCCCCAGAACCCCACGTCCTAATAGTACGTTTGCCTTAGTTCAAATTCTTGAGAACTTTTCATTTTCGGGTCGAGGGCTTTAGGTTGCATGTTCCAGGCACTGGGATTAGAAGAAACCAGTTTAGGCTTTGGGCTTTAAGGTTTGGGCTCTAGGTTGTAGGTTTACGGTTTAGGCTTGAGGGCTTAGGGTGTCGTCTCTAGGGTTTGGGTTGAGGTTTAAGGTTCAGGGTTTCATAGGGTTTAGGGTTTGAGGCCTTTTGACGATCTCTCGCTGATGGCATGTCAGTACTAGCATTACTTGTTGCTGGTGCGTTTTCATTCTACTTGGGACGGGCTGCATTCGGGCCTCTTGTAGGACCACGGCGCGTATGCGGCCGTGTGGCTTCGTGTAGTGCTTGACATGTTGAGGTGTAAGGGGTTGGTGAGGGGGAGGGTTTTGTCGTTCTCCTATGTTCTTCTCCAAAGCATCATGTTTTGCACGTTTCACGTTTTCGGGCACTTACTAATGCTGCAAGGAGTTTGACGCGTAAAAAGTCAGCATTTGCTACAGGGCTATACGCGGATAAGCTTACTGGTGGTTAGTCGGGAACAAGGCAGTAAATCCCTATATAATATGTTCCCTTATTCCCTATTAATCCCCGTGAGGAAGCGGGTAGGAGGCCCTGCTGTCAACTGCGTCTTTTGCTGCAGGGATTTCTTCTCATTGTCTACCCCCTAGAAGTAATTTCCAAGAATTCGTGTTTTTGGCACCTGCCAGTGCTGCATGTTTTCAGGGATTTCATGTTCTCAACCCACCCAAAAAAGCTTGCAGGAAATCAGATTTGCGGGCCCTGGCCAATGTCACCAGGAGTTCGACCTGTAAAAAGCAGGATCTCCCTCGATGCCTGTATGTCCCAAAATCTCTTTCGCACCACGGCCGGCCGCACGCAGTGCGCCATGTAGTTTGTGGGAGGTAGCTTGGCAACTACGCATAATCTGGATTAATGGGACTAGGGGTCCTTTCTAGGCGTTCCTGCAAAGAATCCGCTGTTCACCATTTGGGGAGGCGACCTTGTAGAATTGGGCCTTAACTTTGTTATGGTTTTCTTCTTAAACAGGGTACTTGCCGGGGCATTGTGGAAAGAACGGGATGCTAAGAGTTTTGATAATATTTGGGCCCATCTTTTAAAGGGGAGTTTTGTAGAGGTTGTTTTTCACAAGCTCGCTTGAGAATGAGGTTCTGAACCCGAAGCCAACGACCAAGGATTCCAAAGAAGTTTCGGGTGCGCAGCGTGCTTCTGAATTTTCCTCCCTTCCCCACAAGTTCTTCAGAACCCTAAACCCTCATCCCTACACCCCCAAGCCCTGCCACTTAAATTCAACCGCCAAGGCGGCCCTGACTGGTGGATCCATTGATGGTATTGATTTGGACTATGAAATGACGCCGGACTTGGAATCTGGCACAGGTGCTCGCCATGGATTGATGTGGGGTTTCCCAAGATTGGGGGTACCTTTTTGGGGGCCCCATAATGAGGATTATGGTATATTAGGGTCTATATTGGGGTCCCCCATTTAGGGAAACTACCATATATTTTTTGCGTGTGAGTTCTAATACGGAAAAACATGTTGGATATGTTCCATGTTCCTTGGCATCAGCATTGCTAGTTGGACAAGACATGCCAGAATAGGGTAATAGCAAGTTTCGCAGTATAAGCAAGTCGAGTAATAAAAGGTTGTGGTTCCAGCAACATTGGGCTGCAATGACCTGAACGTTGTCGTGAGTCTTGGTTAATGTTGTGGTAGTAGTGGCTGTGGCGGTGGCGGCGGCGTGGGTGGTGGTCTTTCGTGGTTGTGGTGATGTGGGTGGTGGCGTCGGCAGTGGTGATTGTCGTCGAAAGCATTATGGTCATCTTTGCGGTGACAGTAGCAGTCGCAGTAACTCTAGCAGTTGCAGCAGCACTAGCTGGAGCACAAGCAGCAGCGGCATTAGTCGTATTATCAGGAGCAGGTTCAGCAGCAGCAGTAGTGGCAATACAACGGCCTCAGGGCTTCCTACACGAAGAGGAAGAAGTAGTAGTAGGAGGAGGAAGAAGGAGGAAGGATGAGGATGAGGAGTAGTAGTAGTAATAGTGCTGCCAGTGGGGGCCACAGAATTTTCAGCTGGACTAATCCACCCGCAATTGTTGAAGTCCTCTTGACGCTTCAACTCCCTCTTTGAGGTTCTGCAGATGCAAGAGTTTTTTTCTTTCTTTTGTAGGAGGCAGAAGAACTACCAAAATTAAGGCCCTCTGAATCCTTCTATACCTGTATTCCGGTGATTTAAGCCCTAAACCTTAAACACCAAGTCCGAAACCCTGAATGCTAAATCTGAAGCCCAGAATCCTATGCCTTAAATCCCAAACTTTACTTCCCTTAACCCTAAACCCTACATTCTGCAGGCATTACCTTCCTTGGGGTTCTCAGCAAAGCGCTGCATGATCGCGGCGTGCACGTGTCCCAGGCCACCCGGGCTCAGGGAAGCTGGTTCAGGGTTCAGGGTTTAGGGTTTAGGGTTAGGGCCTATAGGGTTTAGAGTTTAGGGTTCAGGCTTGAAGGTTTTAGGGGTTTCAGGTTTAAGATTTAGGTGTTTAGGGGTTGAGGGTTTTAAAGTTTTTAGGGGTTTAGGGTTTTTGGTGTTTACCAGTTCACGGGTTTAGGGTTCCAAGAGTCTAGGGGTTGAGGGTTTAGGGGTTTAGGTTTTGTGTGGGCAGTAGGTTTGGGCTTTAGATCCCTATTATAATCCCAACTTAGGGGAGGGGTTTATCAATCAAGGGTCTACCCTAAAACCTAAATTTTTTTTTCAGATTTTCTAGGGCGCTACGGAGCTCGGCAGAGGATGCTTGGAATCTTAAGGGTTTTAGCGCTACGACTGAGATTGTTGTGGGTTCTCTGGGCATCTCCTGGGGTGTTACAGGGTTAGGGGTTTAGGGTTTAGGATCCTAAACCCTAAACCCTAAACCCATGAGTTACTGTCAGCTTCAGGATTACCAAGGGCCCATTCAGGGTGGACATAGGGGTCTCTTTGCTAGTTTAATAGAATCCCCAACCACAAAAAAGGAGCCCATGGTTTAGGGTTTAGGGTTTAGGCCACTCATTAATATATGAGCTATAGTCTAAACTCTTAGTATCCCATTAATAACCCCTAAAATACTCCCCAATATTATCCCCTATATGGGTGGCTGTCAAAATTATGGTGCCTTTTTTGGATCTCCATTATAATACGGCACCTAATATTCAGGGTACCCAAAAAGGGACCATAATTTGGACAGCCAGCCATATATGACCGCCTTTAAACATTTTCGACTATAGCCCATATGGGGAAATATTGGCCGTAGCCGGTTTAGTCTGCGGCCCTAGACCCGGATATCAGAGTCATGCGGTGGGAGTCAAGTGTAGAGGACTTTGGGCTTAGGGTTTAGGGTTCTAATGTCAGGGTTTTGAACGCGGTGGTTGGGCCTGTTTGTGATAGGGTTTTGGGTTTATTTGGTGTGGTGGTTTGATGCGTTGGAGTGGGTTAAGGGGGTTTAGGGTTTACAGTTTAGGGGTTTAGTTCATGCTCTCACAAAGGCCCCCACAAGCTCCTCCGAAAAGGACACAAGCGCAGTGGGCGTCTGTAGATTCCTTCTGTGGTTTTATTCAAGTTGGGGAAGGGCATATTATAAACTCTAAAACCTGTTTGCTCCTACAGATCCTTATGGACGCCTGAAAAAGACACCCTAAACCCTAAACCATGAACTCTAGTCCCTAAACCTTAAAACCTAATCCCTAAACCCTAAACCTTAAACCCTAAACCTTAAACCTTAAACCTATTGCAATCCCTACTTCTCTGTAGGGTCCCTGGGTTTCTGCCAAGAGGTTTTTAAGCCTTAAAGCCTAAGCCCTAAAGAGGACGTCAGTGAGTTTCTCTAGCGCTGAGGCTCCTCAGCCGCCTTATTTTGCTGCTTCGGGCCCAGGTGGGCCCTCTTCGGATGGTTTGGGATCTAACCCCAAGCCCTGATTAACAAACCCCCTCCCCTTGATAGGGATTATAATAGGGATCCTAATATGTAGGCCCTACAAAGGAGGAGGTTGATTAATCATGGGTCTACATTAGGTTTCGGGCTTGTGGGTTTAAGAGACTGGGGTTCAGGGAGTCCTAGGGTTTTAGGGTTGGGGGTTCCAGGGACTAGGGGTTCAGGACCTGGGGTTTGGTATTTGGGGTTCAGTGCGAGAAGCAGGGCTTAGAGTTTAGGGTTGAAGTTTAGCAGTTCTCTAGAGTTTGGGGCCGAAAGCTCGACGAGTTCTTGCCGTATATGCCTTTACAATTTTCTACACATTGCAGGCTGCATTTTTGCAGTTTTTCAGGGAAAATGCACGAACTGCTGCCAGTTTGGGGCTTAGGACTGCACACTGTACTATCCTCTCGTAGGTTCTCACAAAGCTTTTTTGTTCTACCAGAAAGCGTCGGAATATGGAAGTGATTGCATGGGGCGGTGGGTGGTAAAGAACCAACTTTTTTCTTCAAAGTTTGAGTTTGAAGATTAAACTAGGGGTCTAAGTCTTGCTGGTTGTTAGTTAGTTGGTAACGCAGGAATGGACAAGACAATGGAAAGTATCATAGAATTGGGGCTACAATGAGCTACAGTCTAAACTCCTTAAAGGGGATTACAAGGGTGACTACTATGGGGCGTATTGAGGGGAATACTAGGAGTTTGGACTGTAGATCATTATTCACCTACTCACCAAGTGCCCCTGACCCTAAACCCTAAACCCTAAACCTTAAACAGCAAGTTGGAAAAAAGGTCCGAGAAAAAAAACCCTAAATAACATATAGTAGTATCCATTTTCTTTTCCATTATGTTCCTATGGGACCCATGCCTTCAATCCCCAGGAAGAACCAGTAAGGAGTTCAGGTTGCTGAGAGTTGTTGCATCTGGAAGGCTCGGGTTGAATCTCTTAAGCCCTAAACCCTAAACCCTGAACCCTAATCCCTAAACCCTAAACCTTAATCCCTAAACCCTGAACCCTCATCCCTAAACCCTGAAGCCTAATCCCTAAACCCTAAACCCTAATCCCTAAACCCTAAACCCTCATCCTTAAACCCTGAACCCTAAACGTAATAAAGGGCATGCTGAGCAGAACATTTCTTGGATGAAGAGGTGGGAGGTGTTCAGGCTTGAAGGTTTAGGGTGCAAAGATTAAGTTGCAACCAGCTTTGTCGGATGCATGTACACACATGTTCCAAACTTATCACCACCCTGAAGCCTCAACCCTGTACAGGGTTGCTGTTAAGGAACTTAATTTCAGTTACCATGATGGGTATATATAGTAAACAAAAGGGTTTCCCCTAAACCCTAAGACCTCTATGATAACTTAATTCAAGTTCTTTAACAGCAGCCCAGTCTAGCAATTAACAACGTAGGCTCCGCGGTCTGAAGCTACCATGGTCATCAAAATAAAGGGGATATGAAGGTTAGGGTTTAGGGTTTCGGGTTTAAGGTTTAGGGTTTAGGGTTATTTAAACAAAAGGTGAACGGGTAGTCGGTCTTCCCTTACAAAAGGTTACCCCAAGCATCAACACTATCTTGCTTAATTGCGTTATTGCTCATGCGGATGACAGGCGGGTTTCCAAATTTTTGGGGGCCCCAGACTCAAGATTAACATATACTGGGGTCTGTATTGGGATCCCCTTATCTACTGAAACTGCGATATGTAAATCGCAGTATGAACTGGGCGAAGAGAAGTGCTGCGTGCCTTTACGCTGGGGTTGCTAAGTTCAATCAGGGTCTGGAGTTTGTCATGTTACTACAAGGTTCCTGAAAATAATTTGTAATTTCTGTTACCTAGAATCCTAATATTTAGCTGAAATTATAATTTCTACTGGGGTTCCAAATCCCTTAGAGGTTAGGGGTACATCCACAGCCTTGATCCAGCAATCCGCAACCCTAATCCCTAAAGCCCAAACTCTTTTTCCCTAAGCCCTGACTGAAGCAAACACACCCTAAACCCTAAACCCTCAACCCTAAACCCTAAATCCTAAACCCTATGACCACTACGCCGGAGGCGCGGCCTCGTACACAAAGCTCTTGAAGGACTATCCGAATTGCAAGCAAGATGGCATGGCCATCCAGTGCCCATGCTTCTTCTGCCTGGAAATGGATCACGGGGATTACAATGGAGGGTTTTAGGGTTTAGGGGTCAGGGTTTAGGGTTTAGGGTTGTGGAGGAATGGAAAAGAACATGGAAATGTTCTGTTCTAAGCTTTAAGACTTAGGATTTGGGGTGTAGGCTGAGATGTTAGGGCTGTTCTAGGTAGTGCTCAGGGATTGCTGCCCGGATCCATTCCCGCGTTCCTCGCGAAGCAGAAGCTAGTCCCTCCTAAACGCTTGTAGAGTTTGCTCTCGAGCTCCAAGGCGTAGGGGCTCAGATTCTCTTCAGTGACAATTGTTTTTTGTTCTGAACACGTCGCAACACCTAGCCTGGGGATTATGCCAACTTCAGCATAGCGAGCACCTCTTTACTCAGGTTCGTATGAGCCATAAAAAAAATTCCTAAAGGGGATTTATATAGGGGATTATTTAGGGGACTACTATAGGGGTTACTAAGGGAAACACTAGGAGTTTAGCCAATGGTTCACAGTGTAGTGCGGGGGTTTATAACAAGCTCTCCGCCTTTTGTGGGAACTGTCACCTATGCAAACTCCCACATGAACCTTCAAACGATGCCGTTGAACAATTCTTCTGCTGTAGCAGAGGCTTATGTTGGGTTTCCGGTTTTTGGCATATCATGGACAGATATGCGACTGTAAGCATCATACATCCAAAGTAGTCCTGACCTTATGACGGCCACGAGAACTTGTAATTAGTGGAAGGTACTACAACAACGAGCACTACAAGATCGGCACGGATGATGAGAACATTGCCGACAACTACTGGACGGTGCTGGGTCCTAAACTCATAGACCCCCTAGACACCAAATCCGAAACTTTTAGCCACAAACCCTAGAGTGTAGACCTGAAGCGCAATACTATCAACCCGAAGCGATAAATCCTAGACCTTGAGCCCAAGATCTTCTCTGGGAATATAGCTACCATGCTTGGGGTTGATATAAGGTGTATGCATAGTTTTCAGTGGAGCTATAAGTTCACGAAATTAGCCGATACTTGCAATCAGCTTAATCGCATCCCCACATACAGCTACCTACACTTTTTGTGTTGTATGATGTCTCTGGGGTGTTGCAGCGCGAAGAGTTTCCTACGGTAGGGTGTCCTTCTACCATCCACTTGGAGGGTCAAGGAGACTTAGTAAGTAGGTTAATAACCCCTATAACCCATATAGTAACCCTACTTATCCCCCTTATTAGCCTACTTACTAAGTCCCCCGACCCACCATCCGAGATTCTCGTATTTGGTGTATGGGATGCCCCTTTTGCCTGCCTTGATCCGACGCAGAGATACTCTTAGCCTTTAGGGCTTAGGGTTTAGGACTTAGGGTTTAGGATTTGGCCTTTAGGGTGTAGGGTTTAGGATTTCCTGCACCATCCTACGTACTCCAAATTCGGGAAATGGTGGTCCCAGACCGCAGAACCAATGGTTGCTCCTTTGCAGACCCCTAATCTAAACCCAAAACGACGTGTCCTGCGGTGGCAGGCGGTGAGCGATATGGGGGGTGATGCCTCCAAAGTGCTGTTGGGACTTTGCTTTGTCGACTGCAACCCTGGCTGCTCCTCTGAAGTGGGTAGAAAGGGGATTTCAAATCTATAGGTTTGGGGTACCCCCGACCCTAAACCCTAAGCCCCCTAAGCTCCAAAATCCTAAACTGCTAGTTGGGGCTAGGGTTTGGGATTTAGGGCTTAAGATCTAGTATGTCGGAGCTTTTTCAAATAATTCTCAGATAGTACCGATTAAAGGCCCCAAAATCTTGTCTTGACTCACAGTACATGATTTAGGTTCTTGAGGACTCCCTGTTTTGAGAAAAACCCAACTGAAACTGCAGCCCGCAACTTCAAAGCAATCAAGTACCATTGCCATAGTTGGTGCCATTCTCGTTTCTAGCGCATCATGGTACACAGAAGGGTTTTCGTAGGAGGGGTATCAAGAGGTTTAAATGAAGCGGTCTAGTAGCTAGAGTCCCCAAACAAAGACGGAACGGCCGCAAAAACGTTGTTGCGGTTGGCATACTTGTTTGAGGAACAGCACTTTTCATGCAAACAGTCAAGGGTGGAAGCTCCTGCAGCTCCTATTGAATTCAGAGGTTGATACAGTGACAGCAAAACATCTCTCCTCAGAACATGGCAGGTTCCATGCTAGGCATTTGGCAAGGTCCTAGTGGGCTACGAGCGCTGCCAGGTGAAGGGGTTTTGGCAACATCGTTCTGAGGCTCTTGCCAGCGCATATTGCTCTGACCTGGTTGGAAGGTTGTTGAGGGGAGGTGTGTCCTTTCCCTCCCCTCCTGAAGGACCTACTATACTGGAAAGATTTTGCGTAACGCTATGGATCTGACTCGTGACTGTAGAGCGTGGGGAAAGCACTAATGGGAATGTAATAGGACTTAGAAGATATTGTCGTATGGTCCCTAAAATCGTCCCTAATAAGCAACCTGTGCCCATTCAATTATGGAGGAGATATGGACTGTAGCTCATATCATTCTTGGGGCTTTTTATCTGCGTGATGTGTGCAATTGTATGACAAACCCTAGGCCCTACACCCTAAGACCTAAACCCTTAAATCTTGAACCTGAAACCCTAAGCCCTAAACCCCAAGCTCTAAACCTGAAACCCTAAACCCTAACCCTTAAGCCCTAAGCCCTAAAGCCTAGGCCCTACACAGGCTGAGGTTTCAGGGTTCAGCCTAAGGTTGAAAGTATGGGCTCCTGGAAGCTGGCGGCAACACGAAGCTCTTTACTCTATCCTGGGTTGCTATTCAGGAAGTTAAAGTAAGTTACCATGACATGGGCACATAGTATATAGGGTTAAGGCCTTTTGGTTTATGGTATATAGTACATGATAGGGTTTCCTTGTGACAGTAGTTAATTTAAGTTCCTGAACAGCAACCCAGGATAACCAAACAAGACCTCCCCTGGCCACCTGCACCCCATACCTGAAAGCCCACCTTAGATTCAAACACCATCTGAGCTATAGTCTAAACTCGTCGTATCCCTTTCATTACTCTTTTAGTAGTCCCCTATATAATCCTTTATATACCGCCCTTTTAGGAGCTAGCCTATAGCTCATTTGAAGGTCCATTGGTTTATGGGCAAGTATGCTGTTAAGACTCAGCCATCAGCTCAATAAGTCCACTGACAGAGTTGTAACTGCGATCTGACTTCAATTTAGCATGGGTTCAAGCGCTAAACCCTACACCCTAAAACCTAAACCCTACATCCTGAACCCTAAGCCCCAAACCCTGACCCCTAAATCCTACACCCTAAACCCAGGCTACGCAGCCTATGACCCCAGCTATCCGGGGAAAAGTCAGACCTTGGCCACTCTTCTGAAGGTAAGCTTAGTTAGGTTTACCCTAAACCACAATGTATTTCCTAACAGGAACCCATGTCCATGAATTACATGGCAAAAGGCTCAGGGCTTATGGAAAGAGTTGTGCAGAGTGCTGAAAGTTACTGTCAGAATAGGGATGTGAGCTTCTGAACATATAGACTCCGAAATGATCAGGTGTGATCCCCTATACATGACTTGTTGAGATTCCGGTGTTGGGTTCCAGGATTCGGATTGCATCTAATGCTTTGCGATCTACTTCAGGGTTGAAAGATTCACCTTCGGCATTTGATGATATAGGTATTTTGGCGTTTGATGAATTCAGGGCAGCAGAGTTTGATGACTATGCTCTTATGGGCTTGCCACGGTCCATCGTGCTTTCTTCTGCCTCAATCGAGGGAGGCTCTGGTCATCGTTATCTTTTCATAAGAGAATGCCCCAGAATTTGCAGCCTCCAAAGATTTCTCTCTTTTGTGACTCACAGTATTTGCACATGGCCGTACCCGAAACCTCAAGTGCTCTCACCTAATGAAGAACTCCTAACGATTCATGTGCATCAGGGAAAGCCTGAACGGTAGACCTAAAGCCTTCGACCCTAGGGTCCAAGCCCTAAATCGCAAGCCCCAAGCCCAGACCACTAAATCCTAAACTCCCCATGCCCAATTAAGCTCAAATTCCCTCAGCACTATAGAATCCTGAGCTCACGATCGTTTAGGGTTTAGGGTTTCAGGTTTAGGGACAGTCCCTCCAAGAAAAGCAACCCTGTTTGGAGGAAACCCCCACATCTGCTACTCCCAAAGAATGAAGCAGACCTTGAACTCTAATTTTCAAATTTTCACACCCAAAGTCCCGCACCCGAAAATCTAAACCTCGACCTAGGGTTTAGGGTTTAGGGTTTCGGCTTTAGATATCCGAAAACCTAAACCTCGTTCAGGATATAACCTTCAACTCCCCAAGCACTCGCGAACTCTAAGCCCCATCAGGACCACTCAGGACCACGTGAAGTATGCCCGCCCGGATTGACCATTGCAGAGCTTACCTGTAGTTGGCAAGAAATGCAGGAAAGGACGTTATAGTCCTTCGACCTCCAAAAGTTAAGTGAGTAGTTTCCATTTTCTTTTCCATGCCTTATTGGGTTTGTAGTAGGAATAAGTATACTAGGAATATACCTAGATTCCTACTATATTCCTACTACTTACTCTTGCTTAGTCTAGAATAATGGAAAATATTTCTATACTCGTAGGGTTTGGGTTTAGGAACCAACATAGCTAAGACACCTTAAGCCCTAAACCCTAAACAAACCTGAGCTTGGTGCTGTGCCAAGGTGAGCGGGACATGCCCTCACGAAACATCGCCAACACCAAGCCCGAATCCTTACCCCAAAGCCATACGCCCTAAGCATCTGCTCAAAATTTATATACCTATAAGCCCTAAAGATGTTATGTATATATGTATGTATCCATTTCACCCCTTTGCTACACAAGTATATACATATAGAATATTGCTCAGACAATTCCTTACAACGCCCGACAATTCAGTGGTTTCCATGTTCCTTTCCAATCCCTAAGCCCTAAACTACAATAGTTTCCACTTTCTTTTCCATGCTTTCCTTTCCCGCTAACCCGGGGTAAATTATATAACCTTCGCAAACTCCAGCTTCCATGTAATTTTCCCTTTTTGAAAGTTCGACTGTCCATTTATCAAGGGTGATATCCCTAAATCCTAAACCCTACATATACGTCCGGAGCCTCATGTATTCCTATATAATCCTATGTGCCTCCATCTATCCCCTATATTCCTACATAATCCCTCATCTCTGAGCCCTAAACCCTAAACCCAAATCCTAAACCCTAAATCCTAAACCTTAAACCCCAAACCCAAAACCCTCTTAACAGAGAAAGGCCTTGGATACTGCCCCCACTCAGTAAAGTTGGATAATAATTATCATATGGCTATATATAGCCCTTATTAGGACCCCGAATATAGACTGTTACTGGGAGGGGGCAGTACCCAAGAGAAGGCTCCGGATCTGCTGAAGACCACGATGGCCAAAGGCGATGGCTTTGGCGGCATCATGTGCTCTGCCTCCGTTTATCCCAGTTTGGGATTTAGGGTTTAAGGATTAGGGTTAGGGGTTTAGGGGGTTGTGGGATTAGGGATTTAGGATTTAAGTGCTTCAGTTTCCAGTTTGGGATTTAGGGCTTCGGGGTTTAGGGTTTAGAGGTTTAGGGAGTTAGGGTTTAAGGGGGTTAAGGATTTAGGGTTTAATTGCTGTAGGTTATCCCAGCTAGGGTTGGGCTGGAGGATCTTGGAGACCCGAGTTCGGGGTGAGGTTTGAAGTTTCAGGGCTTTAGTGGAAGAGAGAATGCAACCCTAAACCCCCAACCCTGAACCTTACGCCCTAAACCCTAAGCCTTAAACCCTCAGCCTTAAACTCTAAGCCCTAAACCTTAAACCCCAAGCCCTGAACCCTAAACCCTAAAACCTGAACCGGATATAGAATTTAGGGTTGAGGCTGCATGCAGGGTCTCAGATTGAGGCCTTAGGGTTGAGGTTTGAGGGTATCAGGTTAACCCCTGAATCCTCAAGAGCGTAAGGGATTTAGGCTTCTGGGTCGAAGGTTGCGGTTTTGGGATGGGAGGTTCGAGATTTCAGGTTTGAGGGTTTAGGATGTAGGCTTCAGGCAGGGTCCAATCAGGGTCCCAGGTTTAGGCTCTACGGTTGAGGGTTTGGGGTTCAGGGTTTGGGGGTACAGGATTCGGGCTTATCATGCAGATCCGTAGAGGATCCCGAACAGGACAGACCCCTTGAAAGGGGTTTGGGGTTTAGGGTTTAGGGTGGGTTTCTGACCTCTATCATCCCCTGATCATCCGTGTATGTCCCCAGGACCGTCAAGGCTATGCTTTGTGAAGGCTTGTAACGCTAAATCCTCATCCCCCTAAACCCTCATCCCCCTAAACCCTCATCACCCTAAACCCTGTACCCTAATCCCCTAAAACCTTAACTCCAATCCCCCTAAAACCTCAACCCTAAAAGAACTGCTTGCATATCATGCTACTGGTGCAGCTTGTGCTCTGAGACCTCCTGGATAGTTTTGACAGAAAAACATCCCCTAAATCTGGAGCGTTTTACACTACAGCATGTCATTATAGCTGATTTGGGAAGCAAGGCGTAAAGGGGGGTGTTGCTGCACTGTAGAAGATTAAGGAACTGCCAGTTTCAATGGTCCTTATAAGTATAGTATGATACATGGCAAAACGTTTTTGGAATTCATGGGAACTTACATTCCAATCCCCATGTATGTTTCCATGTCATTTGCCAGTTTGTGCATTTGCTTATTCATCTTTGCCATTTTTTAGGCCCCTACACCCCAAACCTCAACCGTATGTATCCCTAGTCTTATGATCGACCCTCAGCCCTGAAGCCAAAACCCTAAGCCCCAGCCTATACATCATTTCTGCCTTTTTAGGGGATTTAGGGACAAATGAGGGTAGATATCGGGTATATAGTAGGTAGATAAGGATCTCAGCGTAAGGGCCCATACTAGGGGCCCACGGTTTCAACCTTAGATAAACCTTAAACCCTAAACCTTGAAGCCCTTACCTGTTTCCTGGATCCTACTGTGAATGGAGGGAATCTTGCACCATCCTATATACCTGATGGACAGGAACTGCAGTATACTTGGCTCCGGCGTGGTGCTAGATTTCCTCCATCCACCGTTTATGGGCCCTTAAGTGGGTTTGTAGGGTAGTCTATGGTATGTACTAGGTATCTGAGGAATCCAAGATTCAGGGCCCAGAAGTTCCAACCAAAGATTGAAAGTTTAAACCCTAAACCCTAAAACCCTAAACCCTAAACCGCTGTAGACTCCAAGCCAAGTCTAGCCCAAAGACATGCAGGGTTTAGGGTTTAGGGTTTAGGTTACCCTAAACCTAAAACCCTCAACCCTGAACCCTAAACCCCAAACTTTAAACCCTAAACCTTAAACCTATCATTCTCTCTTTCTCCGTGTGTTGTACCATTTATTATGTGTCTTATGTATCCAACTGTATCTCATTCATCCTTCTCACTTATGCTCACATTCAATTCAATCATGATCCCCTAAGCCCTAAAGCCTAAACGTTACACCTACAACCCCAACTAAACCCTAAACCTTGGACCCTAAACCTTAAAAAAACAACCC
Organism: Symbiodinium pilosum; assembly: GCA_905231905.1. Taxonomy (NCBI): domain Eukaryota; class Dinophyceae; order Suessiales; family Symbiodiniaceae; genus Symbiodinium; species Symbiodinium pilosum. The sequence goes on from CAJNIZ010014592.1 coordinate 54,223, forward strand.
CAAATCCCTAAGCCCTAAACAGTAGTTTCCATTGTATTTTCCATTCTTTAGTCGCGGGTCTACATTAACTGGCAGTCTCACCTGAGGATCTGGGCAAACCCTCAGTCTCAGAAGAGCAGCAAGTGCGTAGATGCGAGTGGCAAGGAGAACGGCTGCTTCCCGCAAATGATGCTGGGCTGATGTTGGTACAGTGGGTTTAGGTTTATGTTTGGGGTTTAGGGGTTACAAGGCCCCTAAATGAGGTTGTACTCTCCTGATCCTAATTTTTCACGCCGCTTGCAACTAGCCATGAAGCTTCATTTTTCCATGGATTTGGACTACTTAGCATAGTGGAAGGTTTCCTCCATCAACAGAATTGAGTAACTATCCCGGAGAATCCCTGAAAACCTAAACCCTAAACCCTAAACCCTAAACCACCCCCTCATCAACCCAACTTTCATCTTATTTTCCATCTGCTTTTCCATTTGCTTTTCCATTTGCTTTTCCATTGTTCCCTTATACTTGGAGGCCCATGGGACTTAGTAACTACTTATAACTGGGATTATAACCCTACTTGTAATTGGGGTAACCCCTATTTAGGGGGATTATAGTTAGGGTTATAAGCCCAGTTATAAGTAGTTA
>CAJNIZ010014592.1:61196-78456 GCA_905231905.1 Symbiodinium pilosum
CTAAGCCCTAACTGGGTCGTATTTTATTTGGGGATACTATGGTACCCAATATAGAGTAAGATTATTTCCTCCTTTTGGGGTAGTATAGTGTTTTATATAAGGAATATAATCTTACTAGGTTCAACCGCCAAACAAAAACACCACTCAACTGTAACATGACATCGGAATCTACACTAAAAGCCCACTCTGAGGTACAATGGCCAGTTCATGATCCCCGCCCTTTGGGGGTCGCCACTTGCCCAGGATTTTGTATGGTAAAGGTTTAGGCTACACCTAACCCCAAATCCCTAAACCCTGAACTGTGGGGTCTATGGTATAGAGGTTGGCTGAAAGGTCCTTATCGGGGATTCACCAATATACGACTTTCAGACGCTAGCTTCCTGTACACATGTAGTGGGGGGTTTCCTGAAGTGATGGTTGGTCCCTATAACAAGGATTAAAGTGATTCTAGTATCTTAGGGTTTAGGGTTTAGGGTAGGGACTATTTGGGGGCCCTCCTGGCTGTTGAAACACCTGTATATTTGCATGTAAAGACGCCCAGGATCTTTTTGATAGCCACTGTTTTTTCACGAATCCCAATGTGACGCCCACAATTCGATTCCCTGGGAAAATTGGAGCGATGCGAGTCGTAGCAGAAAGTGTCTATGGTTGATATGTGGTGAGCAGGGAATGGAAGGATTCGGCATGGTCAGCATGGGTGACAGAGTTCAAGACAAGGAAGTAATCAACCCGCAGCCCTAAACCCTGAGCCTTATCGGGACTAGTATAGGGCCATTCTTACATTCCTACTGATCCTCCGAGCATTGAGGTCCATGGGTACTTACCTCTGTGAGTTATAGCTACCCTTGAACCTCCAAATCAGGAAGGAATTAGAGAGGACCAGGAGTAGAAGAAGTAGTTCCCGTACGGTCTCCAAGCCACAGGTCGTGGACATTTTATGGTTTAGGTAGGATTTGTAGGGTTTGGAGATTTGGAGGACCTGAAAACTCCCATTTGTTTGGCCTTGCTAGGTATTTTTCTAGGGGAAAACTAGCCACGGTAGGCCTTTAACCCTATGGTAGCTTCCGTTTGCTTTGCTGTTCCTCCCCAAGTGACAACCGGTAAGTAGTCCAACACTCAAACTGCCGCCCGTTTCATGACGCCACTCGACAAGACCTGCTTGTGGTTTTGAACAGTCCCCGAGTCTTGAGTTATGACCCGGTGATATCCCAAGGCCTATCATGATATTCTTACAAATACCGTAACTGTTTTTCAATATACCAAGATACTCCAGTAGTACCCTTTTTCCCTTTTTGGTTTTTATGGTTTCCTTATTACAGCTGAACATTAGGTACCCTAATTGTTGGGCAACCTGGTAAAGGGAATGAGGGCTTGAGCTGACGGCAGTTCTCCAAATTCGGCGAAGGGCCCCTAATAAGGGAGCATTTTTGATTACCTGCGGTAACCAAAAAATCTGGTCTCTTCTTGGACCCCTTTGTAGAGTATCCAAAAAGAGTTCATAGGCTTGACATCCCAAACCCTAAGCCTAGCGTCAGCCACTTAGGGCTTTCTTTGAAAGTCCGGTTCTAGACTGGGGTTGAAGAGCTTTTTGTAGTTCGTTTGCCATAGCGAAGAAATTCTAGTCATTTTACCATAATTACGAAATCGTATGATGTGCTATGCACAGGTTAGGGTAATTTCGCCTTCAACTCTGTATAACCCCTAGAACGCTGTTCAAGGGAGCCCATTTTGGTGAGCCAAGCATCATTACACTTAAGTTCAATAATGGTGTGTCTGACCCCTATCAGCCCGACTCCATTTTCCCATTATCTTTTCCATTTGATTCGCCATTGTTGGGCTCATGACCCTAAAACCTCTAAACCCTAAACCCTAAACCTAAACCCTAAGCCCCAACCCAAATCGCTAGGCCCTAAACCCTGAGCCCCTAAACCCTAAGCCCTAAACCCTAAACCCATTCCATGATGGTAACAGCAGGTCAGCTTGGCATTACAAGGGTCCCGCCGGACCGATGGGCATCTGCTTTGGCGGCGCCAGCGTCATTGCGGACTGCGGCAGACCCCCAACCCTAAACGGTTTGGGGGTTTAGGGTTTAACCCTTTAAGGGTGTAGGCTTCACGGTTCAGGCTTTAGGGTTTCCGGTGTAGGCTTTTTGTATTTGCCCATGTGGATGAGAAAGCATGAAAATAAGGTTTAGGATTCAGGGCTTAATTTTTAGTGACAGGGGTTTAGGGACTTCTAGTCCTGATCGAAGGGAGTAGGGTTTTGGGTGCATGCTGTAGACAGGATTCTTTAAGGGTTATATGGAATGATATTCCAAGTGACTCAGGCTTCGGCCTATGATGGCTTCATGTGCAGCTAGCGAAGGGTAGATTCTTAAGGGCCCATGTGTAGTCAGAAGCATGCCGTATGGTCTAGGGGCCTCCGGGGCTTGGGTTTAAGGTTTGGGGTTTAGGGCTTAGGGTTTAGGCTTCAGCGTTTAAGGTTTAGGGCTTAGGGTTTAGGCTTCAGCGTTTAAGGTTTGGGGCTTAGGCTTCAGCGTTTAAGGTTTAGGGTTTAGGCTTCAGCGTTAAAGGTTTAGGGTTTAGGGTTTAAGGTTATAAGTTGTAAGTTCTCTGTTCTAACTGGCCCACAGACGGTTCCTCGGATCCTTTCCTTGAAGCCTCATCCTCCAGCTGCCTGAAAATGACCTTCGTGCACTAGATGAGCCATAGTCTAAACTCCTATAGTCCCCCTTAAGTAGATAGAATATGGTTTTGGGTAGATTATAATAAGATCCCATATACCCCATATTCTATCTACTTAAGGGGGACTATAATAACCGCTCCAAATGATCCCTCCAATAGTCTCCTGTTTAACCCCCTATATAAGCAACTTTAAAGAGTTCAGGTTCCCTAGACCCTAAACCCTAAATCCTAGATAATACCCTATATAACCTTCCTTTAAGGAGTTTAGATCCTTCATAGAGAATCCCCTACATGATGGCCCTACAGGGGTTTAGACTATAGCTCAGATGGGTCTTTTTGGCTACGTCCTGCGGGGATGCCCTGGAAACTTTGAAGTTGAGGGTTTAGGGTGTACTTGGAGGCCCATGGGATTCAGTAACTACTTATAACTGGGCTTATAACCGTAATTATAATCCCCATAAATGCGGCTTATAGGGGTTACCCCAATTATACATAGCGTTATAATCCCAGTTATAAGTAGTTATCAAGTCCCATGGGCCTCCAAGTAGTGTTTAGGGTTTCGGGAAGCGCCCTGAGCCGTGTTCGGGTAATGTCTGATCCTTAGGTATGGGACCTCCAGGATGTTCAGGGGTTAAGTGTTTAGGGTTTAGGGTTTAGGGTTAAGGGTTTAGGGTTTAGGGCTCCCTAAACCTTGAACCCTTTACCCCCTGGGGCCTCCCCCTTCCCAGGCCTGAAGCACAAAAACTCTACACCCCAAGCCTTCGTCCCCCTACGCCCTTAGCGGCGCACCCTGAATCCTAAACCCCAGGCCTTCCCCCCTGAGCTGAACCCTAAACCCTAAACCCTAGACCCTGCGGAAATAGGACGTGCCAAAAAAACCTTAGACCCTGGACCCTAAAACCTATTCCCCCTGTGAGTAGTATTTTATTTGGGGATACGCTGGAACCCAATATAGAGTAAGATTATATCCTCCTTTTGGGTATAGTATTTTCTATAAGGAATATAATCTTACTGGGTTCCCCTAAACCCTAAACCCTAAACCACCAAAAACAACCCTGCTCCTGTGAGCTTTCGCGAGAGGACAACACGTATGCCGGCTGTGGTCCGGGGGGCGACACCTACAAAATCACTGCTGACATGACCAAGGCGGTATTCCCCTATGGATTTTTGAAGGTTTTAGGGTTTAGGGTTTAGGGTTTGAAGGGTTTAGGGTTTGAAGGGTTTAGGGTTTCATTTCTAGTAGAATGTAACCCTGAGGAATTATTCAAGAAATATGTATCTTAGGTCTGAGGGGGCTATATACAGAAGGATGGCACAGGGATCATTCCATCATTCCATTTATGATTCGTCAAGTTTACCATTGATATTAGTATGATTCGAATTTTTTTATTATGATTATGAGTACTATTAGTGTTGCTATTATTTGTTTATGTTACCGTATGCTACCATTGCTATTATGTCAGAAAGATGTGCATCTAGGGGTGGGGGTTCAGGTTTGGGATTTTGGACTGCAGAAGGTTGATACCCCGTATGCACAATTCATGGGGGTGAAGGGTTGAGGGCTTCAGTGTTCAGGGTGTAGGAGAAGGGAGGATTTAGGGTTTAAGCTTTGGGGTTTAGGGTTCAGGGAACCCCCATAATCAGATATGTTTCCCTCCTAATGCATCTTATTTGGTTGTGCACTTTGCGTTCCGGTTTTTACATGTTCGTAATGCAATTGAATCCTAATTTTGAAGCCTGAAGCTCCAAGCTCTAAACCCTGCACCTTCAAAACCTTACACCCCAAACCCTAAACCCTAAACCCTATAGGGTTACCCCAGTTCCTTAACAGCAACCCAGTTTATTTTTTGCTGCTGGAAGGGAGGATTGAAGTACTACGACTTCGGGGGAGGCGACTACGACGCGCCGAATCAGGTGTCACTTGCCATCAACTCCGAAGTTACTCAACATCTAGGGTTTAGGGTTTAGGGTTTAGGGCTTAGGGTTTAGGGTTTAGGGCTTAGGGTTTAGGGGGGACACCAGGTAAACCGATATGAGCTATAGTCTAAACTCCGTAAAGTTGGATCATATTTAGGGGATTATATAGGGGACTTCTGCTTCACAGGGGCTATTAGAGGGGAGTGCTTTTGAGGCACTTGGAAAGGTTCATCGAGCTCGCGTCTCTTGATAACAGCAGCCTTCCTCACTTGATTCCTCCTTCTTGGTGTCCCACCCATTCCTGCTTTTGCTGTGATAAGACCGTGCCTGTAGGAGCACAACCATGGGCATAACAAGTCACGTGCAAGGAAGCTGCTCTTCCTGCAGTGGAAGCCTTGCGTCTCTGGCGTACCACCTTCAGTACGCATGAAACTCTTCTTTTGCGAGTCCTTGACACCTTGCAGCTCCGCTGCCCTGACTAGCATTTTTATTATTCGCCCCTACTAGCTATTTAACCATTTACCGACCTGTCGACACCCGCTCGACTGTCTCACCTGCCAATGACCATGACTTTTGTCCGACGTACTAGGAGTTNNAGTTTAGACAATGGCTCATACAGGGTTTAGGCTTAGGGCTGTGTCACCCTGACCCCAAGACTCTCGTATCACTGGTGTTTAACATGTGGAGATTCCAGTCCCCAATAGCTTAGGGTTTAGGGATATAGAGTAGGATTATATCTTCCTGTCGGATGTCGCATACTTTTATGAGAAGAATATACTCTCATTAGGTTCCACCTTTGGCAAAAGACATTTGTCATAATGTCATATGGGACCAAAAGGGGGTTATGGCGTAAAAGTAAGGATTCTCTAGACACTAGCCTGTCATATTATCCCCTCTCACACTACCCCCTGGCCCTTATTGTAGACATGCTCCCCCACTCTGTAACAGTTGGATAGCATTTAAATGTAGTTATATATATACACACATACTGCCCTGAACCCTAATATAGACTGTTACAGGGTGGGGGCAGTACCCAAGCTCTGAGGCTAACGGAGGCATCGGAGCAGAAAGAATAACATATTAGCTATAAGGGGATTATATTGGGAGTGATATGGGGGGTATTAAGGCGGATACTACCCTTATTTAGGGGCCCTTAACAATGGACATAGGGGTCCTTCTTGTAATTTAGTATAGTCCTTAAAATGGTCCCTCACAAGGAAACCATGTCCATTGATTATTTGGGTAATATTGACTGTAGCTTGTATGGTGTCAGCACCACATCATGTCTGCCGTGGAGCCTCAGTGATAGTTATGCTCCTCACTGTGGCGGGGGGCTGTATAAGAGACATGTTTTCACATGAGGATTTCAAGGGCCTCTGCTGCACACCACGGAGAATACACATATAGGTACATGAATAACGGCAATTCGTCATAGTTCTTTCGGCCAACAGGATTTGACTGGCATTCGCCCACCCAGGGACTAGAGCTGTACTTCAACTGGGAGATTGAAGCTGCTACCCCCTTGTCATGAAACCCTGAACCTTAAACCCTTATTCCTTAACCCTAAACCCACACCACTACAGCACAAACCCTTAACCTTAAACCCCCAAATCTTAAAGTCTGAGTCCTTAGCCATAATGCCGCCCGTCGGTCCGGTAGACTGCTAGGCCTTACCTTGCGCAGTTTGCGCTGCACGCAAGACTCCAAAAAGGATACTTGGAGGTCTATGGCTAGTCACAATCCATGTATAACTGTACTTATGCCTCTCAACCACAAACCCTAAAATCTAAACCGTGACCCGCCATCTTCTGCAGAGCTGTCCAATAATGATTTGCTGCTTGCCTTGACCCCATTAAGGAACTTCGGGTGATAGTAGCTGGGTCACAAGTCACAAGGCTTTAGGGTTTAGGGTTCACAAGTACAGGTATGGTGCTTTACCAAAATTAGGGGTACCCTTTTTGGGGGTCCCCATAATAAGGTTTATAGTATTTTGTGGTCTATATTGGGGTCCCTTTATTTTGGGAAACTACCATATAAGTATAGTGTAACTACCCGTGAACCTCCAAGTATACTCTGATGCCTAAGGTTTACACCCGACCTTCTGAGCAAGCTCAATACCTACATGGACACCTTGGTGGGCTACTATGAAGGCAGGTGCGGAAACAGTCGGGAATATTTTTTTCTCTCAGGCTTTCAGGTCGGTGTTTCAGAGGCAGACGGTTTTGGTCAAAGGTTCGGGATTGAATTTTCTGCGTGGAGCAGCATTTCACAGTTTTTACCTCCCAAATCAAGAGACCCAGCAGTACCAAGCAATGTCCTTAACGCTAAACGTCACTGGCTCTCCTATAGGTTGAATCCGTGCAAACATCAGACCGAACCAAAGGCTTCTCGGAGGTTCCGCCGGGTAATTATAAGCTTTAGGGTTTAGGGTTTAGGGCCCTGATGAATAAACCCCCTCCCCTTGATAGGGATAAGAATAGGGATCCTAATATTACGGCCCTCAAAAGGAGGGGGTTAATTAATCATGGATCTAGATTACACTTGTAATTAGAAACCAAGAATTAGCGCCCTCTACGTTTCCTACTGGGGTCATACTTGGCGAAAAATCACGGAGAATTATTTGATACTTGAAGTGCCCTGAATCTTCAAGTTGTCGTCTGGAATCCTTTACTTCCTACTCTCTGCCATTTGAAACCCTACACAGAGTAACCTAAACCCTTAACTTCTGGAGAGTAGAACTCTCTGCGGCCCGACTTCTTACTTTTTTAGGATTGTTTAGTATCAAAACTTCTGACAAGAACCATTTGGAAAAGTCCAAGACGTACTATTAAGCTGAAGATCCTTGTTGAAGGATGTGAGTTGCGAAGGGGTCTCTGCGTGAAATTCTTCTAAGCTTGAGTTTTCCGTCCTTCATGGAAACGGTTTGCGATGGACCGTTCATGTTACGCAGTTCAATACGACAAAGTATCATGTTTGTGGGGAGGGGTCCAAGTGAAGTTAAGATGTCACAGGCAGATTGCCAGCACGATCATTCCTTTTTCTATGGCGGTTTAGGGTTTAGGCTTTAGGATTTAGGGTTTCGGGCCTCTGTTTTATGAGGACCCCTTTTCTTTATGTCACATGGAAGGCTTCCTTGAAGTGGCATCTAGCAAGAAAGAATGACATTCTCCTCTCAACGTCACATAGAAGGTTTCCTTGAAGTGGCATCCAGTGGGATAGACATCCCTCACAAAGACATCTCCTTGCGGTCTCATCACTCTTACCTTGAGGATGTCTTATGCTGGCCATTAATAGGTGTGCGGATTGCTTTATATATCGCAGTAATTTCGTGGGAATTCGCACTCAATTCATTGCTTTTCATGCAGAGATGCCCCCTCGCAATCCTGGCATTTACAAATGCAAGCTCGTTTGTGCAAGTTATCGTCTGCATCACATGCTCATTCAAATGGTAACGCTCTGCGAGGGGGTTCCGCACACAACTTAAAGCTTCCATGCGGAGAATCTCTTTTGCAATCCTATTATAATACTATAGTAGACTATAATAGTCTATGATATATTATAATAGATTATGATATAATCTCATAGATTATAATAGACCGCTATAGATTTTTTTTTATAGATTATCATATACTATAGTATTGAGATGGAGGTGCCCAGGTTGTACTCAGCGCAACATACAGGTTCATCTCATGTTGCAGAGGAACAAGGAATTACTAGTATTTCCTCTTTACATATGGAATTCCCCGTGCGGACCTCCACATGTTAATGTGAAGACCCGCATGAAGCCCAGTGCCATTTCTCATTCACATTCAGACAAAGAAGTACAAAGACCATCACTTTCCATTGCAAGTCCAGTACATTTCTCATCACTGAATATCCGGCTGCCTTGGAAAGTAACCAGTCACACGAGCTAGCATGAAAAATATCATCAGTTTCCATAGCGGAGGTCCCGTGCAGAGTAAGCACTCCCACGAGTTACCTTCATGAAGATTTTCAATTTGCATGGGAATTCCCATGCAGTTTCAGCAGTTTAACTGGAGATACTCCGCCAGAATCATAACATCTGCACGCAGGTATTCCTATGTTTATTCAGTCTTGGCATACCCATGCAATGTGCAGCACTTTGAAAAAGTACCACATTGTGAGCTATAGTCTAAACTCCTTAAACGGGGTTATATCGGAGATTATATAGGGGAGTATTATAGGGTTACTAAGGGGTGTACGAGGAGTTAAGACTATAGCTCATATGTCCTGTCAATCTGACAAGACGTTCTGCAACAAGATTCAATTTTTGCCCGACAAGTCTTTCACGTGATGCATAGCCAGAAATGACCATGCGAGCTACAGTCAACATTTCCTACATACTTTCGTAGACATGGCGTTCCTTTTTTGGGACAGTACCAGACTGCAAGGGAGACCCCTCTGGCCGCTGTTGAGGGTCGAAAACCTAAACCCTATACCCTAAAGTGAAAGACCATGCCAGAGGCACGCTGTGGACTACATATAGAATAAACCCTAAAACGGCCTACCCATGCGAAAAAGGTGAAATACCCACATATGAGGTACTAAACTCTTTTTTTAAGGTACCTTGGTTACTCTATGTATACCCCAAAACCGTGCAGGCATCTTTTATGACATCGACACTGGGCTTGATCCAGCAATGCTTTGCTTTGCTTGCGTGCATATTCTGCACTCTAAGCTCAGAGTCCAATCTGCGGAGGGATGTGGAGGATTTGGGGATGTTTTACCGAATATTGGGATAATAAAGGTTAATATGGATTATATAGGGATGACGGAAAAGAAAATTGAAACTACAGGGATTATAGGGGTTATATTGGGGTTGTATTGGGGTATATATTGAGGTAGGTTAGGGTTGGGATTTGTCCAAAGAAGCAAAGAAGCAGATGGTGCCTTCTTTTCAGAGCTCAAAATTCTGGAACAACCCTAAACCCTAAACCCTAAACCCTAAACAATACGAAGCCGTCCCTACGCTGGCAGCCACGAGCTCCCCAACCCTAAACCCTAAACCCCTTAAGCTGGCTTGCTGTTAACGCGGTTTAGGGTTTAGGGTTTAGGGACTTAAATTAAGTTACCATAATGGGTATATATATATATAGTAAATAATAGGTTTTCCCCAATATAGTAACTTAATTTAAGCTCCTTAACAGCAACCCAGAAACAGGTCCGCCACAGCATCATACGCAGAAGTGGCTCAGCCTGTCACCCTGCAGCTGTAGTTTCCTTAGGAAGCATTTTTGATTTTCATTGTAGTATGACCCTAAGTAGTCTCTTTAAGATTTTTTACTAGAGCCCTAAGGAATTACTCCAAAACCCTAAACCATAAAAACCGATTTTTGTTATAGGTCTAAGGGGACTACAGGCAGACTCCGGTGAGATTCCAGCCGGATCAGGCCAATGCTTTGTGTAGGGTTTAGGGTCCCACAGCCACAAAAAACAGCTAAACATGATTTCTGGGCAGATTCAGGCATGGGGATACAGTTTCATGACTTTGGGACTTAGGGTTCCAAATCTCGAGATGGAGGTTTCTCAAAGCAATGGTGTTTCTCAAAGTTTTGGAGTTTGTTTACATTGTAATTACTGGGGTCCTTAGAACAATTGTCGTATTGTGTTCGGGGAGTCTATCTGTGGACACCACTGTTGAGAGATGCTCTAAGATAGGATCAGACGGTCAGACAGCAAGAGGACTCTTCCGCGAACCCAGAAGGTAAGTTAGCTTGAGGATGTTCGGGGTAGCATTTCGAAGGAACACTTGCAGAGTTATGGGGGCCATGGTTGGCCAGGACGCGCCCCTAAACCATGAACTTTAAACTAAGCCCAAATTTCTTCGGGTTTGGGAATTAGGTTCGAGTTGCGGACTGCGGACATAGCCGGACTTGGAGTGTGTAACAAGCCCTCTGGCCCTTGTGTAATGATAAGGGTTTTGGTAACCCCCAAAATGCAAACCTGTTTTAGTCCTACGAAGCTTACTCCAAAGCCCTGTCATGAATGTGGTAGCTGCTGCAGGCGGTGGTGCATTCCTTTGAAAGGTATTTAGACGGTGATACTACAGTCTGCCCCAAAACAGAGTAGGATGACATCACTCCCTGTGGGTATAGAGTTCTATAAGAAGCCTATAAGCTTACACAGTTCAGTCTAAAACCTTGAAGCCTAAAGAGACGCTTCTCCTTGGGGAAACCAAAAAAAACCTCTGGAGCATACCTCAAGTCGGTTGTGCACTTTCTTGTTGTTGAGCTTCAGAGTATCATCTTGACAGTTAACCCTAAAGCCTCAGAGCAATTTATTCTGATAGTTCCATAAATCGTAAACACCCTAAGCTACAGCCCCACTTTGGGAGAACCCCCCACCCTGTAATAGTATAAGAGGAATATAAGATGACCTTAATATGGCCCATATTATCCCTTATAGTCACTATAACTGGGTAGGGGGGTCCACGCAACATATGCTGTTAACTACACTGGGGACTGTCTTTGGAGCTCAATATCCTATAGTTTAGGTGGACCCAACACCGAGTAATAGTGACTATCACGGAAAATGGGAATAATATTAGGGTCTTCTTATAGTCCTATTATACCACTATTACAGGATGGGCGGTCCTCCTATCCCACAGTCCAGGCCTGGCAAGGAGGACTTACGGACCCTAAACCTTGAACCCTCAGGAAGCTTTCATAGCACCTGTATCAACGCTGGAGAGCTTCCAGGGCTCAGGTTTTGGTACAGGGCTTTAGCCCTAAACCCTGTACTGCTTATCTTCAAACTCAAATCCCCAATCTCCAATTCTGTGCAAGTTCTGGTTAGATCACTGGACATTTTTGCGAAAGCGAACTTTTGTAAGTGGTCTCCCGGCTGTTTTTCGTAGGTTCTATTCGCATCAACTAGTCAGAATCCACCCGAAGCTCGCAGGCTTCTTCTGCCGTGGAAACTGGGAAGGGGCCATCCTCACGTCAAATCAGGCAGTTTGGACATCCCTGACGTAAAGTGCGCGTTCGTTTGGGGGGCTGGTTCCAGCAGGGTAGGCAACCTAGTACTTTCCAATACTTCCTATTCTTCCCTATTGTTGATATTAGAAGTCCTGCATGACCCTAGTATACTATAACACCATAATTCCCGAGGTATAATATCTTCAGGATCATGCAGGGTTTTAAGTATCCACCCTAGTACTCCCCCAGAGAGCTTAAAGTCAGGGGGCTAAGGTCTCCGAAGGGGTTTTCTGGGGGGATGCCTGAGTACCGTAGGGTGCGCTAGATTGCGGGTCTATAAATGCCTGCTGTGATAAGAGGCTTGCGTTCAGCCGTGGCGTTTTCAAAACGCTTGTCTTTTCTTGGGCTCTTATTAGAATTCCGCACCTCATGTTTAGGATATCCAAGAAGAGACCAGTTCTTTGCATCCCTACATACAAGGCCTTCATGCATGGGTAGCTTTGAGGCAGACAGCTTTCCACCGGCCTTCAACACCAACCTTACAGGTAATGGGGATGTGGGAGCGCCTCTGTGATTTTGTCCACAAGAATATCCAATCCACAATAATTTGGTTTTAGAATTTAGAGTTTGGGGATAATATTCGGCATGCCCCAAAAAGGATCATGTTTCTTGACCATCCCCTAAACAAGTAAACCCTAAACTCCTAAATCCTCAGAGGTGATGGATACCTGTGGTATGTCCTTGGACATTGACACCTGCGCCAACCTGGAAGTTGTGAATAACACCTTCACTGGCCCAGGTAGGGTATGTAGGGTTCAGGGTATGTAGGAATGGAAACAGAAAATGGAAACTACTATAGCATTTAGGGTTTCTAGTGGTTCTTACGTAGCAAAAGGAAAGTTAAAAGGAGAAGCCAATGAAAAATTACATGGAAACTAGTGTTAATGGGTTTTATACGATTTGGGGTTTAGGTTTAACTTGCCCGATGCCATGTCGTTGGTAGGGAGTGAAAGAATGGAAAAGAGAATGGAAATTACTCATTATTGGGGATTATATAGGGGCTACTAACCCAAAACCTCAAACCCTAAACCCTAAAACGCTAAAACCTAAAACCCTACTCCCTCAGCCGTATTATTGGGGACTATATAGGGGCTACTGTTGGGATCCCTTCCTGCATTCCCTACTATCAACCAACAAGTTTCCATACAAACCCTGCATATGGGAGTTTCCCAAAAATAGGGGTACCTTTTTGGGGGTCCCAATAATAAGGATTAGAGTATTTTGGGGTCTATATGGAGGTCCCTTTATTTTCGGAAACTACCATATCCCTAGTCCAGTGTGACGACCCGATCTTTCAGTTTTTTTTTTTGGGTGTGTGTTCTGGCAAAAATGTGGGGTTTAGGGTTTAGGGTTTGCTGAGGGTGATAATCCGAATCAGGAGGGCATGGCCCCTCAAAGTTCAGAACTAGCCGGACTCGTAGAAGCAGAATGCCCCTGAGACTAGCTCGTGTTACTGGTGCGATGGAAGCTGGACTTTTAAATGTGGGGTACTTCTAGTGCAGCCTGCTCAGTATACCTCTATGAGGCCCTTTGGGTCCTACAGCCCAAAGTCCTAGGATCCGTAAGAGCCGCCGAAGTGTCGAGGGCCGCAGGTATGTATTAAGATCTCTAATTTTGTAACAGTTGGAAATTGTTAATAGTATAGTTATATATAGGCCTTAGACCCTAAAATAGACTGTTACAAGGTGGGGGGACTACCCAACTTCTAGTGTAGAAGCCTAACTGCGGTTTAGGGTTTAGCGTTTAGGGGAGGGGAGATTCCTGCCCTCATACCACTGCGATTTGTGCTGGCATGTTTCTCAAAATCATTCTTTTGGTAGAAGTCATCCGACGATTTTTGAGTGCATACCCAAACACCTCTGTCTACACGCTCGTGTATGACCTTAGAACGGTGCAATTACCATCGTAAGCATCACTTCGCGTGTCATTTCGCTTTCAGGGTCTTGTGATTGTTCGTAGGTACTGCAAGGGATTTTGTGGTCATGTGGTAGGGTACCTTAAGCCCTAAAGTCCCAAATTGTGCAACCGATATTCATGCTGACGTGCGTCCGCGCTAGCTGGATCTTGCGGAGTCATCCTTTTTGGTCGCTTCAAAGTCTAGCAGGTTGGGTTGTCTAATGCGGACGTCGATTTTTGTGAGTAAAGCTAATATCTCTGGTAAGTCGTGGAACCCCAGCATAGTAGAATCCTAATGATAGGGACCCCCAAGAAGGACCCCTCATTGTGAAAACCCTCAAAACCTAAACTCTATATGATCCCTACATAAAATCCTACGTCCCCCTTAAAAGTGGCATCGAATGATGGATGAACCATTCGGCCACGTTCCTTGCCCCTGCTTAAACTATGAATGAATCCAAGTTGGAAGGACCTATATAAAACCCTAAACCCTAAGACAGATCTAGATCGGAACCTCATTCCTCCACAGCTTCCCAATCCTTGACCCCAAGCCCCGGACCGCACAGCTGCCTAAACCCTAGTTTCGTATAATTACCACCCTAGACCCTAACTCCTCAACCGCGCAGGATACGATTGGGATGGAAACTTCACCCACTGCTGGGGTGCTATCACCGCATCACTGCTAGATGTGCAAAGGAGCATGGCATCTGGGTCAAAATGTTTAGGATTCAGGGTTCAGGGTCAGCAAAAGTGTTCGTACGTTATGCCAGGCCTCACGGGGTCCTTTGAGCTTCTTTGGGATGAGAGTGAGCTACACTACAATCCTTACTATGAGGACTTCCCAGAAGCTTGGGATACCCGAGATGTGTACAGGATAGGGTTTAGATGTGCAAGGGCTCACGATTCAGCACCATGGAGTGACTAGCTTCGAGCTCGAGCGCGGTCCCATATTTTCGAGGATGTGTTGTGCTTGCTACCATTTCAGACTCTCAATCCTAAACCGCCTAGTATGTGATCCCAAAAAGACAAGCCTCAGCGGGGTATATTGAGTCTGGCTTGTTCACCGGATGGGAATGGCACTTTCGTACGTCTGGCAGATCTGACCCTTGACGTCCTAGGGTCTTGTAGCAGTAGGTTCAGAAGTGGTAAGTGGTCTGCAAGAGGGATGTCTACAGAGATGAACATTCCGAGCTGTTGTTCTGACCCCGCTTCGCAAGCATTGAGCTTCACATTAATATGGGGTTTCCCAAATCAGGAAATTAGGGGTACCCTTTTTGGGGGCCCCTATAATAACGACTGTAGTATTTTGAGGTCTACATTGGGGCCCCATTATTTATGGAAATTACCATATCTCAACAAGTATAAGGTTCAGTTCTCGTTTTGCACCCGCAAGTCTATTAGCTCATTAGCGCTAGACCCTAGACCGCCAAACCTTAAATCGCCAAACCCTGAAGTTTGAAAGCCCAAACCGCGTGTAGCCCAAAGCCCATGTTAAGCGCCAAGCCCCAATACTTCCAATCAGACGAAGAGGGTGAGGGAATTTCGCAAGTAGCTTAACAGTTCGGATAACTGGAGTCATTGTATGGTTTCTGAATTATTCGTGTACCTACTAAGTCCCACCGACCCTCCACGTACATTCTAAACTCCCCCAAACCTTAAACTCTGCACTCTACACCCTAAACCCTAAACCCTACACTCTCAACCCTAAACCCTAAACCCTAAGCCCTAAACCCTAAACCCGTAGCGGCAAGTTGTGACCCCCCAGGTCTCCCAAAACCTCATCAGCAACGATCGGGAGTCGAACCGAACCTTGGCTTTGCACTTCAAAAGCGGCAGGGTGGTGGTGGTTGCTTTCATGGGAGTTTTGGGGGCTTGGGATGTAAACCCTAGGATTTGTAGGGTTTAGGGGTTTAGGGTTTAGGGGTTTAGGGTTTAGGGGTATAGCGGTTTAGGGTTTAGGGGTTTAGGGTTGTTGAGTTTTGGGCTCAGGACGGTGCTTTGAGGGGTCAGGAGGTCATGTCTGTCGAGCAGACTTAGAATTGAGGGGTTCAGGGCTGGTCAAGGGCTTAAGGTTTCCTTTGGATCCTTCTATGTGTAGGGAAAGGAAAAGAAAATGGAAACTACTCTAATGGAGAATCAATTGGAAAATAACATAGAAAGTTACATGGAAATTTGGCTTTTGGGCATGTAGGTGTATTCGGGCTTACGTGAGCTACTGTCATTATTTGGTCTACCAGGGTGGCATTACGGGTGGACATATAAATCCCTTCGGCAGTTTAGGCTAGTCCCTAATATACTCCCTAATAAGGAACCCATGTCTATTAATCATCTGGGAAATCATGACCATAGCTCATACGAAGGATTTACAGTTCTGATCTAGACAGTCTTTCGATACATATGGGGGTTTGCCAAAATGAGAGACACCTTTATTGGGGGTCAATATAGTAAGGATTTGAGTATTTATCGGTCTATATTGGGTTCCCCCTATTTAAAGAAACTACCATATTCATCAACAAATAGTCATCTGGTCTCAACTGACTGGCTTTAGGTCTGTTCATGCCTGAAGTCAGATGTGGGTCATTCGGGCAAGCCCAGCCCCAAAGCCAACATCCCTGAAGCTGAACCCCAAAGCCCTACGAATCCGGAAGCTTCCTTTACAAGAACCACCCTCCTTCACCCTATAGTCCCCCTTAAGTAGATAGCATATGGGTCTTATTATAATATACCCAAAGCCATATATCTATCTACTTAAGGGGGCTATCAACCCTCCACCCTCTACTTCAACGACACACTCACCCGCCCCTATACCCTAAACCCTAAATCCTAAACCCTAAATCCTAAACCCTACACCCTAAACCCTAAACCCTACAGACCGCCCCCTCCTCCCCGTTGTCAGGAATAATTCTTTCAAGCAGTGATCGGCACCAGGTCTTCAGCCACTCTCTGCAATGGTCTAAGGTCAGAAGTAGAGGCCGCTAATATAGACCCATGATTAATTAATAAACGCTTCCCCTTACTAGGGATTATAACAGGGATCCTTATGTTAAGGCCCTTAAAAGGAGGGAGTTTATTAATCATGGGTCTACATTAATATGGGCCCTTAGGCCTTTTAGGTGGACTCTAGGGTATACAACAGGTATAGCAGGATCCCGGGGTTTTGGGCCCATACTAGGGGCCCATGGTTCTGAGAATAGAAATGGTTTTGGGTTTGGGGTTTAGGGTTTAGGGTGTATGCAATCGTAGCCCAGGGATTATCTCTCATATGACCTGTGGTTGGGACTCCCGTAAGAATATCTTAGTACGTAACCCTTCCATGTACATACTTTCCCGGGGCGCAGTACCCAAAACCCAAAACCCTGAACCCTAAACCCTAAACCGTGTGGGTTGGTTAGGGTTCGAGGATTCAGGAAGTTACATCTGCAAAGAACTCATGTTTTGCAGACGAAACTATCCCAGACTGGCTGTATTTGAAGTTTGACAGGTTTACGGTTTAGGGTCTTAGGGTTTACGTAGGGTTCATGCACTACATTGAGGTTTGGGTTTTGAGTTCTGAGGTGTACTTGATGCAGCAAAATATACTTTTGGTGGACCCCCCTGCCTTTACCAGTGACTATAAGGAATGGTGACCGTATTAGAGTCCTCTTATATTCCTACTATACCACTATTACAGGGTGGGGGGTCCTCCTAAGAAATAGGAGAAGCTTTTCCCCTGTGTTCTACTAAGTCATTCGTTGCTTTCGCTTTGAACTTGTTCTTGCCAGCACT
>CAJNIZ010014603.1:0-27433 GCA_905231905.1 Symbiodinium pilosum
TTCACGCCCGAGCGCGCGACACCGCCTGCACGCCCTTAGCCCCAAACCCCAAACCCTGAACCCTAACCCCCAAGCCCAAACCCTAGGACCTAAACCCTTCAGTGGCGAAGGCTTCCCGACAAAGTAGTAAGCCCCTGAACCCTACTCCTTGAAACCCTAAGCCTAACCTCCTTCAGACTAACATGGAACCCCGAAAAGGGCATGGAAATAAAACAAAGTACCGTCCTTTCAGGAGAAGCTATAGGGTGGTTACATATTAGTCTGCGGGCCTAACTAGGGTTTCGGGTCTTAAGGTTAAAGGTTTTAGGGTTTGTTATAGGTAAAGGCTACACCCTTACCTCGAAACCGTCAGCGGAAAGAAATAGGTACCTGGACCCTTCCTAAGCCCGGTAATCTAAACCCTAAGCCCCTAAACGCATTCCCTCACTTCCAAGTACACCCTAAACCCTAAAGCCTAAACCCCTTAGTTGAGGTTATATGGCCCCCTCGTAATGGGTATTTAGGCCCAAATAGAAGGTATGCGGATAAGGGCAAAGGTTGATTTCAAGACTACAGCTGCCGGAACCCCTAAACCCTAAACTCTAAACCCAAGGGGTTTAGGGTTTTGGGTTTTAGGTCTTGGGCTTAGGGTTTAGGGTTGAGCGTTTCGGGTTTGGGGTTTAGGGTCTTGGGTTTTTTTTTCAGGAGGAATGCAGACTCTCAGCAAATAGCGCGGTTTCTACATCCTGAACTGTTTAGCAGGAAATCCTGAACCCTTACCCTCATAAAGTCCAAACGCTTTTCCTTGACAAACCCAAAACCTGAAACCATGAAAACTACACCCTAAACCTTGAAACACATACCTTAGGAGTACCCCCATTATAATCCTTATGATCCCTTATAGTCACTATTACTGGGTGGGGATCCACCTAACCCATACCGTATACCTTCAAAACCAAGTACTACCGGAGTCCTACCGCCTAAACCTTGAACCCGCTACTTGGGGGGGTCATGGAGACTGAGTAAGTAGGTTAATAATGGGGATAGGTGGGGCTTTTACATGGCTCATAGGGGCTAGTTATTAAGCTACTTGCTAAGTCCCCATGATCCTCCAAGGATGGCAAAATTCCAGGAACTTAACCCCTGCCGCTGCGAACTGCGAAGCCCTGTCTCATAAAGGATTTGGGTAACCCCAACCGCAACCCGCTAAAAAATCTCATATGACGGCAACTGGGTCCTATTTTGGTGATGGTGCCTGCCAAAACTCTTCTGGCTCTACTGGGGCCCCAGAAGTAAGTAAAATGATAGCCCAAAACACCGAACAATAGCCCGAAAGGCAATCATTTTACATACTTTTGGGGTTCAGGTAGAAAATTCTTATCACTGCGCACGCCTTGCTTCGTCAAGCCCTGGAGCCTCAGTCTGGGTTTAGGGGTTTCAGGGTTTAGGGTTTTGGGGTGTGAGATTTTGGCTTAGTGGGGTGCTTTGCCTTCTGTAGAGCCGGAGTTTGGTAACGCCCAAGACAACACTCTTTGGGGTCTGCATGTCGATTTAGACGGAGAGAGCTTTGGTAACCCAACCCCCATAACAAGGACCTTACAAAAAAAGTCAGTCATGAGGTCCTCATTTTAAGGTTGGATAACCACGCGTAGTACAGCTTTTGCTTCGGATTCTGCTGACATGGAGATTGCAATTCCAAGGACTGTCGCTACTTGGACCACCAAAAAACTTTGAATCAGTGCCTTTTTGACTTGTTGAGGGGTGTTGGGTTGTTGATTTACCTACTTTTGGTTTCCACGTAGGGGCGTACTTGGAGGCCCATGGGACTTAGTAATTACTTATAACTGGGATTCTAACCCTACTACTTATAATTGGGCGAACCCCTATAAACCTTCTTAGGGGGATTCTAAGTAGGGTTAGAAGCCCAGTTATAAGTAGTTTCTAAGTCGCATGGGCCTCCAAGCAGGGTTTGGCAGTGCGGTATTCAGGGTTTAGGTCTGCGGGTTAGGCGGGCGGAAGATCAAGAAGCCTGGGGCCTGAAGCGTGGGCCCCCCTAGCTACGTGCACTTATAGCTTCCAGAAGAGTTGCGGGACCCGTGAACATAATCATTTTCCATAATTCAACAATGACTTGAAAGCATCTGTGGCTTCTAGCAACTGGGAGCCTTAGGGTATACACGCCTTTAGAAGTTTAGGGCTTAGGGGCGTAAACTTTGAGACCGGGCATCAGGCCGTAAAGTCTATAAACATTACCTACACTGGCTATTAGGAGCCCTAGGGAAAGGCTCCCAATCACGGGTCCTAGATGCTTTTGGATGACAAGTCCTAGGCGGTATTCGTGAAGCGGGTACTTTCAGATCCGTTGAACTGATAACCTCCTTAGTAACTGTAGTCATAACCCAATTATGAGCCCACAACTACAGTTACCCAAGATATAATTGGGTTCCGACCTACTTCAATTGCTAAGTAGGTTCCAAGAACAACGGACCTCCAAGTACACCTTAAACTCAACCGTAGGCCCCAAACACTACACGCCTAAACCCGAAACCCAAGATCCCAAAGCCGCTAAGCCCTGTAAAGAACTTTGTGCAGCCAGGATACGCCGGGGCCTTCCACAGCAGATGCTAAGTGGAGTTTAGGGTTTGTGTGGAGGCCATATGGGGGCTACAAACCCATGCCTGCACTGAATCCTTGAACGGGCACGGCTATCCAGTTTGTCGCTTTTAGGTACCTAAACCGGGCACCTAAACCGTAAGCCGTAAACCTTAAACCCTCATCCCAATCATCTCTGGTACGACCTGAAGCTGGGTTGCTGTTAAGGAACTTAAATTAAGTTACTACATTGGGGAAACCCTAATATTTACTATATATACCCATTATGGTAACTTAATTTAAGTTCCTTAACAGCAACCCAGGAAGCTGCTGAACACATCAACTCCAATGCTTTGACATGGACCAGTCACCTCCCAGCAGCTAAGCAGGTTCCCCAGAGGTAATTACGTCCGATCTAGGACTTAGGGTCGCCCACAGGGGCTATAGGGAGATACAGGAATACATTTTACCCCAAGAATGGGGAATCAAATGGAAAAAAAAAACAAGAAATTGAAATTGAAACCGGAGTGTATATAGGGGCTAGACGCACATACATTAACATCCATCTTACCTGCAGTGCAGGATCCTAGTGCATAGTAACTGGACTTCTAGGATTGAGCCCTAAACTCTAAGCCTTAAAACTCCTGAACCCTAAACCAGAAGGTCAGGGGTTTGGGGTCCTAGACAAGCTTCCATATTACCTTAGAATCCCTAAACCCTGAGCCCTTATACCCTAAATCAGGGACACTGCAGAGTCAAATTTCCAAAGCTCATATCCCAAGACCCCCCTCTAAACCCATAACCAAGAGAACCCTAAACCCTACGTCTTAAACCCTAAACCAAATAACCCCCTAAACCCTACGTCATAAACCCTAAGCCAAAATAAGCGTAAACCCTACGTCTTAAACACCATCCCAGAATCTTACAAGCTAAACTCCGAGCATCCCAAACCACTAGAAACCTCAACTTGTGAATGACCTTTCCAAAAGCCCTAAAGGGTTTAGGGTTTTGGGTTTAGGGGTTTAGGGTTCTTACCTGAACCCCTACTGGGTTTAGGGTTTAGGGGTTTTAGGCTTTCGGGCCCAGGTAAGCCCTACCCTAAACCCTCGACATGTTGCGCCTTGGACTTCATTTCCTCAATTCGTAGCTCCTGCTCCGGATAGGAGTTGAAGGGCCGAGGCTTCAGTGAGTTTAGGGCTCAGGATGTGGGGTGTGGGTGTTTACGGTTTAGTGTTCGGGATTTATAGCGGGTAGGCTTTACCTGAACCCCAAAAGTCTGTAAATTAATTGCCTTTTGGGCTATGTTTAATGGTTTTGGGCTATTGGTCTACCTACTTCTAGGGCCCAGGTACTGTCTATACGCACTAAGTGCTCTGTCTCTCTTAGATTGGGGCTTCAACTCTTTGAATTCTCACGTTTTGGCATTTTGGGCCGTACAGTATCGAAAGAACGGACTTACATCATTGTAGCGGTAGTACTGCAAGGCAAAATACCTTAAAGCAGAAACCATGTGGCTCATTTTTTCTGTAGCTTCCAAACGCAAACAGCCATGCATGGGTTGCCCCAATGCAGCATAGGTGCGGGGTTGACATGTTGATGTAGAGTATTCTCGAATCTTATATTGCGCAGGAATGTTATTGGGCGGAGTTTGAGAGACCGCCAAAATATGTTCTGGTGTCTTACCAGACCTGTAAGAGCCCTAGACCCAATAGGGTCTCAACCCCCAAGCCCTTAGCCCCCTAAACCTGAAACCCGAAGCTAATCAAAAGTAATGGGGCCGTCAAGACCAAAGGCCTCAGCACTCTAAACCCTAAACCCAAAGCTACAGGTACTTGGCGGGGCATCTTCTTGAACGTGCATGGATATAGTCCCCGTTAAGTAGATAGAATATGGCTATGGGTGTATTATAATAACATCCCCATATACCCCATAGTCTATCTACTTAAGGGGGAATACAGGTATCAGTGCAAATAGCAGTTCCGCAAACTCGCCCATAACTCGAGCTCTGCTTATGGAAGCTGCGAGTACAAGGACCCCGGACTCCCGAAAGGATACGAACAATAAATCGTGGAGAGCGCTATGGGGACACTAGATTTTTCAAAACAACTGTACACAGGGTATTCTATGGGTTTTGTATACAATCTAATTGTTTGTTTAGTTGTTATATCTTGCCAGGGGTCCGGGTACTCATGACGCTCCAACTTTGTGCATCTTGCGACCCTCTGCTCATGCTCATACTGCTGGAGTTGCGTGGTTCCATACTGTACCGACTACATACCTCAGACCGAGGAAACCTTCAGCAAGGATGTACACTGCAAGGTCTTTGGGGTCGAGTCTAAGGTACGTCTTCACCAAGATGTACCCGCACGATTCCCGTTACAGTAAGTCATTCCAGAACTCGTGACCGTACTTGCTGTTCTCCTAGAACCTCCTTAGCGCAGCATCTACTTGCTCAGGGTACCAACGCTGACACCACTCATGCTCAGACTCACAGAGGAAACCCTTGAACCGCAAGTGCCAAACCCCACAGGCCTGGAAAGACGAGACCCCTAACAAGCTTTATGAACCCAGACTTACTATTTGGGAGCAACCACGTGCCTCTTAGTCTCAGCTCATCCCTTTCTCGTTGAACCGCCGAGGCGTGAATAAATCTGAATTCCAAAACATGCACCCAACGCAAACCTCAGTGAACACGATGGCATACAGACTTCCATGCATCTTTTAAGTCAACAACCGTCTCTTGCCTCAGCCTGTGCAGATTGCTGCCGCTGCTGAAACTGCCTCGGACTTCAGCGTTTCACTGCGTTTCAGCTGCAAAGTGCAGAATAAGCTCGATGTAGGATATAGAGCTTCGAGTTTTCAGACTAAGCTGGAACACTCTGAGAAGCTTACAAGGGCTCCAGGGAAATGCAAGATGATAACACATAATATACTATAATATACTCTCTAATATACTATAATATATTGTAAGATACTATAATATGCTAGAATATGATCATAATATACTATAAGATACTCTACAATATACTACGAATGTTGTACTCAAGGCTGGGCTTCACACCAGCAGGTCGCAATGTAGGGAATGGATTCCGCGTGCCAAGTCTATTATGAACAATCGGGTAAATGAAAAATCAGATGGACAAAACATTAAGTATGAAACGGACACTGGACTTCTATAGGTATCTATCTATAGGGATCGTATTTGTACTTGGCAAGTACATCTTACGACATGTTCAATGTCTGCAGCAGCTTAGAAGCGAAGCGCCGCTTCCCGAGTACTACAGGGGCCTAAATACTTACCCATATCATTTCGAGGTCCATTTGAGGTACCATCTACCATAATTATACGAGGAATATGGAACCATAATATTGGTAATTCTTCCCTAAACCCTGTATATACCTTAAACCTTAAACCCTAAGCCCCAAACCCAAAGGAATATGGAGCCTTAAAATTGGCAATTTTTGATGGCCCCTATATTCGGGTTCGAGGTTAATCTTTCCCTGCTAAGGATCATGGGAGGAAAGTTTAGGGTTTCGATGCAGGGTCCGGCACCTCCAGGTCTGAGGTCCTTACATCCGGTTCAGGGTTTCGGTGTTTTTTTTTAGGGTTTAGGGTTAAAGGTTTAGGGTTTAGGGTTATATCTTGATGGGTTCCAGGGGCCATAGTGATCCTTACTTGGAGTCCCATGGGACTTAGTGACCACTTATACCTGGGCTTCTAACCCTACTTATAATCCCCCTGAATGGGCTAACAGGGGTTACCCCACTTATATGTAAGGTTATAATCCCAGTTATTAGTAGCTACCAAGTCCCATGGGCCTCCAAGTAATGTAGCCGCATGATGAATAAACCCCCTCCCCTTCATAGGGATTATAAATAGGATCCGACAGGTTTAGGGTCCTTAGTTTCGGGCTTGTTTACCAAAGTCTCCATAGCTCCTAAATCCGAAGCCCCAAACCCTCAAGGCTCAATCTTTTAGCTTAAAGCTCGCTTGGGGCTTGTGGTTTGGGTTCAGGGCATAGGGACCCAGCCCGCCACTCCAAGGAACCCGGGTGCATATTCCCTGAGGCCTGAGGAAAATCAGAGGTCGTTGTTGTAAGCATTTCTATGATCAAGCCCATGCCCTGATCCAAAGAAGGTTTAGGGTTTAGGGTTTTCAAAAATGGGGCCTCCCCACATACCCCACCGTACTGGACTCCTTATACTAGATGCGTTCCTTCGATTTGATTTGAGGTCCCAACCCAAAGGCCTACCTAAACCCCCGAAGTAGGTAAAACAATAGCTCCAAATCCCTCCAAACAGCCCAAAAGGCCATTATTCTACATACTTTAGGGGTTTGGGTACTCCCCAGGCCCAGTCTCTATACCCCCCAAACCCTAATCGATCATCCCTAAACGGCCTCAGAAACCCTAAGACAAATTTGTGCAGGGCGTGTATTATGAGGGAATCCAAGGGTTGTTCAAAGGTCTTCCCTGTTTGGGGGCCTCGTGGGGCAGACTTCACCGTTTCCTCAACCCTTATAACCCTATCAACAACCTGAGGCCCCATACCCAAATTGGTCCTAAACCCCCCAAAACCCTCAAGCCTTCAATCTTTACCTGGGCCTCAAAAATTGCCCGAAATCCCTAAACATGGCCTAGAAGACCATTATCTTGCATACTTTTGGGGTTCCTAAACCCTAAACCCTAAGCCCTGAACTCTATAGGGTTTAGGGTTTGAGGGCTATAGGGTTTAGGGCCTAGGGTGTAGAGTATGATGAAAGAACTGATCAAACAACTGGCCAGTTCTTAAACCCTCACACAGAAACTACTTTTGGGGACCAATTTCTGTCTGAAGCACAAATTGGGGTGAAGCCAGGTGAGGTCGTCATAACCCCAATTCTTTAACCCCGATAGAACCCCAGTGTCCATTTGACTTTCCATTTCCAATTGTATCTGACAGTACAGCATCACAACCCTAAAGCCTCCATATCCTTATGTGTGTATATATATATATACATCCGTCTGTATATATCCCTTGACACCCCTGGCCTCTAAACCCTAAAAGGGATCTAGGCGCCTCACTAAAACCTGAACCCTAACATATTATTCAAACCTGAGACCCTACCGACACTTTGAACCCATCAGCCTAAACCCTAAGCCCTAAACCCTAATCCTACAACCTAAACCCTACTCTATACCCTAAACTGCATTTGAGTAACGTTGTTCTTGTGACTTCACCAAGCAATACTGGATTCTTCTGATAAACTGCCATACCCAAAGGAGGATACATTCCTACTCCGGGACTGTGAGACTCTGGCGTCGCGGCACATTGGCTGTCAGGCGAACTTTTACGGCTTCTCCATAATTGCAGCTATGGCCGTCTTCATGCGCTTAAGACGTGTTTGCCATGATCGAAAATTGTTTGCATCAATGCTCGTGCCCCCCAGACAAAGGCTGAGATTTTTTTCTCCCCACGTAAAATACTGCTCACTTAACAGCAATGATCCCACACTTATACCTAGAACCTCAACCCTAAACCCTACTCCCTAATCCCGTTGACCCAAACAATCCCCCGAAACTTGACTACATTATAATATGGGACATATTTGGGTTATATAGGGGCTATTAGGGTTTACCTGGGTCTAAAGTAATAGCCCAAAACCCTTCAACATAGCCCAAAAGACCATTATTTGACATACTTTTGGGGTTCAAGTACCACCCTAAACCCTGAACCCCCTGAGACTAGGGCTGGTCCTCCTCCGCCTTGGCGGCCAGGAGCGCGCGCAGCTCGTCCTGCCTGCGCGGGATAATAGGGTTTAGGGGTTCGGGGCTTAGGGTTGATTACCGTTGTATACTTCGAATTTTGGGCGGGATCATTTAGACACGGAAACTTGAGAACCCTCAGCAAAGGTAAGCTTATATCGACTTGTGGATTCAGGGTTTAGGGTTTTGGTTTTTAAGGGTTCAGGTTTTAGAGTAGAGAATAAGTTTAGGGCTTTTTAGGGTTTCAGGGTTTTAGGGTTGAGGGTAATTTCAGGGCTTCAGGTTTCAGGGTTTAGGGGTTTAAGTTTAGGCTTAAGGGTGTGGTTTGGGTGTTAGGCTTCAAGGTGTAGATTTTTAAAGACCCATCTACCTTATTCCTTTTCTTCTACGTACAAAGTTAGCCACACCAAGCCAGGAGGCAAGCCAAGAGGGTCCAGCGTTTAGGGTTCATTCACCCGTGCTAAAGGCCCATTGGGGGAATGTTTCAATATATTGACCTTTCTATAATGCCCTGTCACAATCTCCAGTGTGCCCGTTCATCTTACAAAGGATGTCCAAAGCCAAAACACAGGCAGTATGACGAATTTTGACATACCTATGTTTACTCCACGACTGGCCCTCAAGCACGAGTAAGTTTTGGGAAGCATCCGCCCAGGCCCCCATCAACAAAGCACACAGCTGGGTCCTATACTACCCCCGGCCTCACACTCCGACACACCAAACAAGGCCTAAGTACGATCTAAACGACTCCTCATTATGCGGATGGAAGAAATCTTGAATGACCCTATATAATCTACAACCCAGAAATTATAGCTTAAATGGCGCAAGATTTCCTCCATCCAGCCTTTAGGGAGTACTTGCCCGCAGCAGCTTTTTGCGCGATCTCTCCCCTAAGGGTTCAAGGACCCAAATAATGGGGCTTTATGTCCCGAATACCATTCAGATTATAGTATTTGGGCCGTAAAACCCTATTATTGGAGTCCTTAGACCCGTATATAGTCCCCCTTTATCCCTCTATGTCCCCCTATAGAACCCCTTTAAAGGGACCCTACTATTTGAGTCCTTGGACCTCAGGGCTCTCTTCCGCGAACTACCTGACGATACCACGGAGGTAGCCGCTGCCGCAAAATACACCACCCCAGCGGGCCCGAAGGGCTAGGGGTATATGGGTGGTTGTCAAAATTGGGGTTCCTTTTTGGGTGCCCTAAATATTAGGTGCCGTATTATAATAGGGATCCAAAGAGGGACCATAATTTTGACAATGACCCATATAGGGGTATACAGAGCTACGTAGGGGGTATATAGGGGTATAGAAGGGTATATAGGGCTAAATTATAGTGGATAATGGCAAGGAAAATGGAAGCTGTGATTTAGGGTTCAGGGACACGGCGTCAGCCTGATCGCGGGAGACTCCTGACATCGCACTTGGTGGGTCAATGCTGCCGCACATCAGCTTCCAAGTGGGCGCACAGTGACCCTCGACGGCGTCCTTCTAGCTCGAGCATCGTAATTGGAAGCACTGCGCAGGTGAACAAAATGTCTCATGTGGTCTTGGGGCACGCCTTGCCTGTCACAACAGAAAAAACATGTCTAGAAATGCACGTGCGATGTTCTGCTGGGAATAGCATAGGATCCTAGAGCATCGAGGCAAAACCGCACCAAGACTGAAGACTTAATTTACTGGTGGTTTAGTGGGGAAGAGGTGAACATTATCGATATATAATCCGTGTATATTAGATTCCCTTAGTCCCTACTAACCCCAGCAAGTAAATGGGTTCAGGGCTTATAATGCTCCCACGAGAATGCTGGGGTTGAGAGCCTAGGGTTTAAGGCTCGAGGGTTTAGGGTTTAGGGCTTTAGGCTTCAGCGTTTGGGGTGTAGGGTTTGGGGTTTAGGGTCTAGGGTGCAATTTGCCGCCTAGACCTCTCAAGTACCTACGAAAATGGCCTTGAAGCCCGTGACTCACGGCATGAAGGCTGATCTATGGGTATGTGCTAAATTTAAGTATCCCTGAGCCCTAAACCCTTTATCGAATCAGGCCTCTGCAAGAATCGAGTCCACTTCTATACCGACACCTCTATGGGAACACAGTATATAGCCGCTTTAAAGCGATTATACTCCCTTACTCCCTACTAACCAGTAAGTAGATCCTGTCTCTGGAGGCCTTTGCTCAACCTGCTCCTTCACACGAGCCACCTGCACAGGGCAAACTCAGGGCAGATTGAGATGAGCTATAGTCAAAACTCCTAGTATCTCCCTTAATACCTCCAATAATAGTACCCTATATAATCCCCTTTAAAACCCCCTTTCAGGAGTTTAGATTATGGCTCATATGCAAAGTGCAGAGGTCGCCCGGGTGATGACTACTGGACCTGTGAAGTCTGAACTGAGACCCTCATGGTCCTACTGTACATACTCAGTAGATAATGGGGTCCCTAAACACTAAACTCCCCTAGGGCCGAAAGTACTCAGATACTGTTGATACCAAGACTCCTGCATGACCCTGAATACCCTACACCTGGACATCCTCGCATTCTGGTATACTGAGATCATGCAATGCAGGGTTTGTACCAGCAGTCGAGAAATACTTAGGCCCTAAGTGAATGGGGTCTAGGGCTTGGGGTGTACTATGTATCTACCTGAACTCTTTGGGACATGCGTTGAGACATTGCAGGAAGTCAGCTGTATTGATTCGATTTGTTGAAACCCTACACTAAACCCTAAACCCTAATCTGTTGTGTACATGGAGGCTCAGGGTAGGTAGTTGAAAACCTTCTTGTAACCCTAAACCCTAAACCCTAAACCCTAAACGCTAAGCCCTAAACCCTAAACCCTAGACCCTAAACCGTAAACCCTAAACCCTAGAACCCAATGATGAGCCCAATAAGTCTCCAAAGTATGGCTAGAAGAGCCGTTTCAACCCACGAGGGATCAGCGCTTTAGGCACGGTTTAGGGTTTAGGGTTTAGGGCTTAGGGTTTAGTGGACGAAGCGGACTGGGATGTTCCATGCATCTAAGTTTGAACCTATCGGCCCCTAGCATGGGCCCTTACTCATGAAGCCCTTGTATACTTGGGCTCTAACCCACCACAACCCTACAAACCCTAAACCCAAAACCCTAAACCCTAAACCCACCCAATTACAGGATCTTTAGAATACCCTAAGGGTCCACGGACCCGAATAATAGGGCTCCTTTAGAGCGCTTCTAGGTGGACATATAGGATATTTGGGGACTATAAAAGGGTCCACGGGCCCAAATAAAAGGGTTTTAGGGCCCAAATACCATTAATATTCTAGTATCTGGGCCCTGAAGCCCTATTATTAATTAGGGTCCTTGGACCCGTAGGGATACATAGTGGTGTATCATTTTAGGATACCCGGACCGAGAAGTACAGAAAACATGGCCCAATCCCCTCTACACTGGTCAAAAAGGCTATTGTTCTACATACTTTGGGGGGTTTAGGTAATATTCAAACCCTAAACCCTAAACCCTCAGGTTTCTGGAGCTGTTAGACTTCGGCCAACATCAGGAAGGCCCTGTGTCGTCACGGCTTAGGGTTTAAGGGTTTAGGGTTTGTTTAAGGGTCAGGAGTCTAGGATTTAGGGGTTTGGGGTTAGGGGAACAGCAGAAAAGTACTAGGTGTGGTACTGCTTCCTCAAGGGAAATTCCATTCACAATGGCCGAATAAGGGCGTCGTCCGAAAAAGCAATCATTAGAACGGGCTTACCCTGGGCTCCCAGCTACCTAAATAATTGGAACTGGGTTCTATATACCTTTTAGTGACATAGCCCAGTAACCTACTATTTAGGTAACTGGAAGCCCTTAGGTTAAGGTCCTAGAATTTTGAAATTTTCAGTAAAGCCTCAATCGAAAGAAAGTTCATGCCAACAAGAGCT
Organism: Symbiodinium pilosum; assembly: GCA_905231905.1. Classification (NCBI taxonomy): domain Eukaryota; class Dinophyceae; order Suessiales; family Symbiodiniaceae; genus Symbiodinium; species Symbiodinium pilosum. The sequence goes on from CAJNIZ010014603.1 coordinate 12,212, forward strand.
TTGGCCAACAGCGTGGGCTTCATCATGCATATTCCCATCTATATATTGTCTCCCTCACAGTTTTAAAGTCCAAAACCCCCAAGTTCTTCCTAAGACCTAGACGGCTAAGGTCTATAGGGTTGAAGCCGACAAAGCCTCAATGCTCGGCTAACTACATAATATACCTGGGCGCTGGATGTCCTTCCTTTTCGGGACTCTGTCCCTTTATTTGTGTAGGGTATATCCCCAAAAAGGTAGGACATCCTGGGTCCAAGTAGTGGTTTTGCATCTTGAACGCTTATACATAAACTTGTACTACCCCTGAACCCTGAACCCCAAACCCCGCCTACATGGCCAGGTTTGAATTGGAGTACGAAGAAACTTCTGGAGTTCAGGAGCGGGTTAGGCTACACATGAATTTCTGAGGCACCTCGTCCTTGAGACGCGACTCATCCTGCATCTTCCACTTGAAGCTAAGGCGCCTCTAGGTTCACTTCAGGGTTTGGTGTTTCGGGTTCATTGGAATAAGGCAGGGGGGCCGAATGACTATGAGAGGGTTGTGGGAGATATTGCATCAGTGGTTCTAGCCTAAATGGAGACAATCTTCCAAGACGTTCACGCTTACGGTGCCGAGCAGTCTGGGGGAGGCTAAGGGGCAAAGTAACGCTTGTCATCCCGGATTCATCAAGGCCACTTAACAACTCGAGTTTCGCATGCCTCCTGTGAGTGTACAGGGGCTTCGGGGACGCAAGAGATTGAACAGCAGATGTGAATCTACCAGTGTCTAAGGCTTTGAGGCATTCTGCTTACCTAACACTTCGAAAGTAGGTGACATGATGGCCAAAGCCGTTTATTGAAAAAAACAAACAGCCCAACAGGCTACTGCTTCAGATCCTTTAGGGGTTCAGGTAGGGCTTGAAGCTCAACGAGGGTTTGTTGGCTTGGGCTTTTTGATGATGAAGCTTAGAGTCCTCCTCATGAAGATCAAGATCTGAACCATAGTTCTAACCCTAGAACCTCCCTTATTTGCCCCTATAGTAGCCATCTAGATGATCCCATAAACACCCCTCTTTAAGGAGTTTAGACTGAAGCTTAGCTCATATAGGCAACATGCTCTTGGCTTCCCAATTTCTCAAGTTGTTTTACCTACTGCCTGTTTTCCAGGATATATCGGTAGCCCGCTGAGACCTAGAATAAGAATATGTTCTTCATATATCCTGAGGGTTATACTACACGTAAAAGCTGAAAATAATTCCTAGGAAGCCTATGATGATAGGGTTTAGTGCAAGTGCTGGGAGCCACCTATGCCGGGAGTGGTAGGGCTCAGCCCCAAGCAGCCTCAAGCCCTGCTAAAGCCTCCTAAGACCCCAAAGCCCTAAAACCCTCTGCTAAAACCCTAAACCCTGAATCCCAAACGTATGTAAAAAAATTGCCTATTTAGGCAATCTTTAGGGATTTTGGTGTATTATTCTGCCTACTTTTTGGGCCAGGTACACCTTAACCCTAAAACCTACACCCTAAAGCCCAATACCCTAACCTGAGGCAGGTAATTCTGCCTAGCGCTGAGCCCGGCGCGAGTATCTCTTCTGCTCTTCTTTCTTTGCCTTTTCTTGGGCCTGTTGGGACTTGGGACGGTTTGGAAGTGTTGATACGATAAGAAATCATGACCTTAGTATACTATGCACGCGGTTTAGCATTTAGTGTTTAGGGCGGGCTACTTCTCTAGGAATAAAGTACCTAAAGTACCTACATGAACTCCAAAAGTATGTAAAATAATCGCCTTCTGGGCTATGTTTAGGGATTTTGGGCTGGTTTTTTACTACTTTTGGGGCCCAAGTAAGGACATGTTGGTTGTTCTAATCGTCCGTCCGGAATTTTTTTAGATTTAGAGCGATGGGCTTCCAGGGTTTGCCCCAAAGCCTGAATAGGGGAGTTATGTAGGGGATTATATAGGCTTTAGTATTTAAAGTTCAGGGTTGAAGGGCTTTCATATAGGGGACTATATAAGGGACTCTGGTTAGGGCATTGTAAGAGGATGCCAGGAATTTAGACTATGGCTAATTTGTCTCCTCAGTCCCCAACCTAGGCGCCCACTGTAGATTGCAGTTCTAGGCTCTAGCGTCCAATGTAACCCTAAACCCTATTTCCCAGACCCTGAACCCTTTCTTAACAGACTGGGGGAGCCCCAGAATTAAGCTTTTGGCCACAGAACCAGGGACGGTTTTAGGAGCCTTCCAAGCAAAAACTCTGGATTAGTTACATTGGGGTCATATGGGAGTTTCCCAAAATCAGGGCTACCATCTTGGGGGTCCCAATGATAAGAACTAATTATGGTAATTTGGGGTCTATATTGGGGTCCCCTATTCCGGGAAACTACCAGATAGGTTCGGCAGGGTCCAGGTACAATTTTCAAAGCAGGTTCTCATGAGCGTAGGCTTCAGGGTTTAGGGTCTAGGGTTTAGGTGAAGCTGGAGCTTACTTAAGGTTCGGGGTGTCCGTAAGATGTTTAGAGCTGTGCGTCTCACAGAAACAGTAGCAGTAGCAGTAGTAGTAGTCGTCGTCGTCGTCGCCGGCGTCGTCGTCGTCGTCGTAGCCGAAAAAGTCCCCTGGTATGGTTGTATGTGGGTTATAACGTATAACTACAATTAAATTGTCCTAAAGTTCGAAGTAATTAGTTTATTTTTCATGTTTTGTGCTGCCCCCCACCCCAATTTCCAAGGCTTAGGGTATTCTAGGCTCAGCTCTGGGTAGCTATCCTCAAAAATGGTACGGACATCGTAGCTATGGAAGTCTTCGAATATTAGGGGTGCCTTTCCGGGGATCCCTATAATGGGGTTGGTAATATTGTGCTGTCTATATTGGGGTCCCCCTATTTATGGAAACTACCACGTAATGCAGGATCTGGTTCTTACTGCTTGTGTTTACTAGAAGCAGGTGCTGTGCAAGTTGTACCTAAATCCTAAACCCTAAACCGCATTACCCAGCAGGGCTCTGAGACTCCCGCAAGCTGTTTCTCCTCGTCACTGAGGGGCTTGTTTTCAGCCATAACCTTCTGCTCCTAGGCATGGCAGAGATGAGTAGTAGCAGCGAGCAGCACCAGTAGTAGTAGGAGGAGTAGGGGTAGGAGTAGCAGTAGGAGCAGCGGTAGGAGCAGCAGCGGCAGCAGCGTCAGCAGCTGATGTTGTTGCTGCCAAGAAATAGAGAGTACCCAGATAAAAAAAAGGCGCTGAACAATGATGTGCGCCGCGCACCTTCGAATGTGTATTCGAAGTAGCATGTGCGGTAGTATTAGCATGAGTACCTGGACCCCACAAGTATGTAAAATAATGGCCTTTACGGCCATAATTTGGGGTTTAGGGCTATCATTTTGCGTACTGTTGAGGTTTGGCCAATTGTATTCGTCTTAGGCAGGAAGCTGCAAATGCTTGTGGCTGGTACGAGCAACGGTAGGAGTTTCATGAACTCAGATTGTCCGGCTAGTTCAGGTTTAGGGTTTAGAGCTTAGTCATTCGGAAGCCCAGGAAGCCCAGTGGCGAATCTTAGGTACTTGGCCAAAAGTGTTTGCATCTAACGAGTGTCTTGCGAACAACTCCTAGACATCGAAGAGCCCGGAAAATGACATTTGGGAGCGAGATGCCTCCTGCTGCTTTCTTCTCTCCTCTTCAGCAGCCTTCTTCCGGCTTTCCTCTTCCTGCTGTCGCTGCAGTTCCAACTCCTTCTGCTTCCTGTCCTGCGTTAAGCACGTGGGACTGGAGGGTTGTAGAGTTAAAGGCTTCAGCGGCGTCAGGTTTACAACTTCAGGATTGCAGTGCCCCAAGAAACCAGGAAGCTGCTCAACCGTAACTTGAACCCCTGTCTTCCCTAAGCCTCTAAGCCTACCTTGCTTCCCTAAACCCTACACCCTAGACCCCGAAACCCTAAACCCCTAAACCCCTAAACCCCTAAACCCTTAAAACCCTAAACCCCTAAACCCCTTTGGGGCGGAACGTGCCAGGCCTCGAAGTGGCAAGTTGGGTCATCAGCAGGTTCAGGCTTCATAGGGGCCACAGAACTTATCAGTTGGGTACTGCCCCCCTTCAGTAACAGTTGGATAATAGTTGTAATATGGTTATAGATAGCCCTGAATAGGACCCCTAATATAGACTGTTACTGGGTGGGGGCAGTACCCAACTTATAAGGTCTGTAAGGTTCAAGGTTCATAGGGCTTACGGGCGTTATAGGGTTTGGTTTTAGGGCTAATGGGTAAACAGACAGGGTTATCCATGTTGAAAAAAAAACAGCAATGAGATTGATCCGATTCAATGCACATAGGCAGTTACAGTTTTGTAACTAGGCCCCATACGTCCGAAACCCTTGACGGTCCGCCTGAAGCCTAAACCAAGCCCCTATAGTAATGCATAGTTACCTAGTGGGCCCCACCCTGAACCCTAAGCTCTAAGCCCCTAAACCCTACACCCCTAAACCCTAAAACCCTAAACCGTCAGCCCCTAAACCCTAAATCCCTAAATCCGAAGCCCCTAAGCCCTCAACCCCTAAACCTAAACCACTAAGCCGTAAATCCCTAAACCCCAAGTGCCTAAAACCTAAACCCCAAGCCCCTAAACCCTAAGTCCCTAAACCTAAACCCCAAGCCCTTAAACCCTCAACCCGTAGACCCTGAACCTAAACTGGAACAGTCACAGCTGCGAGCTCCACATCGCCCAGTTCTTCACGCGGTTTAGGGTTACGGGTTAGGGGTTAGGGTCCATGTAGGTATATGGTATGTACTTGGGGCCCAAAGGGGTTCCCATATACCTACTTTAAGGCACAAGTATATACCGTGTACCTACATGAACCCGCCGGGACAAGTCGAACTTACATCTCCCAATCTTTCCACGGGTACGCTTTAGGGTGAAGCTTTAGGGTTTAAGGCTTTAAATTCAATAGGGCGTAAGGGTTAGGGAAGAGGGTTTAGGAACCTGAAGCGCAGGGTCTTCTCTAAATTGCCTCAACAAACTCCAGCCTCAACTGAGGTCCCCACCCCACAGCGAGACCTTCATTGCAAAGCAACTGAACCTTGGAAGTTAAGCCACGTGGTTTAGGATTTAGGGTTAAGGGCTCAAGCCCATACTGTGAACAGGTGTCCTCTTCTTCCTTACGCTTCCTCTCTTCCTCTTCCTTCTGTTTCCGCTGTTGCTCTTCCAGGCGCTTTTGCTCCTCCTCCTTGGGGTGGATTGCGTTGGAAGGTTACTTGAAGCTTCGCGGGACTCAGTAAATACTTATAATTGGGCTTGCAACCCTACTCATAGTTGAAGTAAACTACATAAGTGCAGTTTGGCGGATGATAAGTGAGGCCTAGTTATACGTAGTTCTTATACAAGTCCAAAGGACCTCGAAGTAAGCGTTTAGGATACAAGATCCCAAGACCTAAACCTTAAACTCTAAACACTAAACACCCCTAAACCCTAAACCCCTAAAACCCAAAACCGAAACCCCCCTAAGACCTAAACCCCCCTAAACCTTAAACCCAAAACCCAACCCCCCCAAAGCCATACAGCCCAAAGGGGGGGTTCGGGAGATTAAGGGCTTCCGGAAAACGTAGCAGCCTACAGTGCCGTAGAATGCCAGTTGCCTATATGAGCCATAGTCTAAACTCCTTAAAGGGGAGTTGAATAAGGGACTATATAGGGGGCTATTATAAGGGTTATTAAGGGGGATAGTAGGAATTTAGACGATGGTTCATATACTGCGGCTTCAGTTTTAGGAGTTCAGGGTTTAATTAGGCTTTAGGATTTGGGGTTTACTTATTAGGGTTTAGGCTTTAGGGTCCCTAAGTTCCTTTAATAAAGCGGATAACTACATGTACTTAGTGTTCACCCTACTTGCCATCTTTGGGGCCCACTCCTGCAAAACCCGACAAGACCTCTCTGACTATTAACGCCACTGCTCCGAGCACGATAGCAACGAGACCTGACGATTAACCTTAGGCCTGGTTATCACCCAGTACCTAAACCCCAAAAGTATGTAACATAATAGCCCTAAGCCCATAATAATAGCCAGAAAGGCAATTATTTTACAGGGCCCAAGTAGTTTCCTTGGATCACAGTTTGTGATGCGGCAGTACGAGGTCCCATAACCCGAAACACAGCATCTCCACCAGGAGAAAGGCAAAAGTCCTGGCGCTTGCGCTCTTCCTCCTGCTGGCGCTGACGCTCTTGTGCCTGACCCAGATTTGGGGGTGTTTCCTTGGAGAATCTGGAGCTTCAAGGTCACTCTGGAAGGGTTTTGGGAACGGCTTCGTTTGCTGAATTCGAATACTTCCAGCACCTCAAGGCATTCTGCAGCCATTTTCTACATAAAGCATGAATTTGGGTGAGGTCGCTAGAATTGGCCCTGAAGGCCCAGTCAGGGGCTGCAATTTGGAGGCCATAGTTAAGTACTTAGGATGTTATACATAGTTTGCATGAGTAGAGGGATCCCACTGTGGACCCCCAAATACGATAATCCATAGTTTGGGGACTTCCGAATAAGACCCTAGTTGATGCACCCCTAAACCCCACCCTGAGCCCTACACATCCACACATACGTATGTAAGCCTTATAAATGATGGAAACTCCCATGCAGTGTTCCCGTGTGGGGGTTACAGGCCTTGGGGCCCAGGGCCAAGAGAATCAAACCTCTGTTTGATGGACAGGGTTTGGGGTTCGGGATGTAGGGTTTAGGTTTTACGCCCCCCCCCCCCATCGTATTACCCAACCTCATGTTCCCCCTCAATAGCTAATTAACACTAGCTAAGTCACATCTGATACCCATAGCTATTGGTGCATAAGGGCTGTTTAAGGTCCGGCGGAAGGGAAATCAAAAATTAAAAGGTAGCATTTCGCAGTCTACCCCCTAAACCCTAGACCCTACTTGGAGGGTCATGGGGTCTTCGTAAGTTGGTTTATTATCCCTATACGTCACATACTAACCCCAATTTCCCTCATTATCAACCTATCTACTAGGTCGTCCTCATGACCATCCAAGTAAAGAACTGGGAATAAGGCTAAGAACGTCCGTCGTGCCTGCTACATCCCTGGACAAAAAACTGACAACATGGATCTCTAAATGCTAAACTCCAAAGCCCAAACCCCAGAACCCAAACCCGACGCTCTAAGTTACACTCATCAAGTCCTACCTGAATCCCAGAAGTAGGTAGAATAGTAGCCCAAAACCCTAAAAATGGCCCAGAAGGCCATTATTCTACATACTTTTGGGGTTCAGGTAGACCTCCCAAAGCTGATGCTAAATCGGCATTTGTCAACTCTGAACTCCAACATATACCGACTAACTACCAAACACCTGAACACTACCTAAACCCAAAAAGTATGTAAAATAATGGCCTTTATGGCTATGATTGGGGTTGAGGGCTATTATTTTACATACTTCTGGGGTTTAGGTGTAGGTTAGGTTGGGCCCCCACCCAGGAATAGTAACCACAAGCGGTAGTGGTAATTATACGAAGATCCTTATAGATTCCTAGTATGCCACTATTAGTGGGTGGGGTCCCAACCCAAAGTGTAGGTCATACACCTGCAACCCCAATCCGTGAACCTTTTTACAGCGAACCCCAAGCCTTCAAGCCAAAACCCGGCACCCCAAACTAAAAACTGCTACCTAAACCCCAAAAGTATGTAGAATAATAGTCCTAAACCCCGAAAAATAGCCCTAAAGGCCATTATTTTACATACTTTTGGGGTCCAGGTAAACCCTTATCCCTACATGCCCGACCCTAAATCCTTCGCCTTGCATCCCCAAGCCTCACATAGGGTTTAAGGTTTAAGGTTTAGGGTTTAGGATTTAGGGTTTAGGATTTAGGGTTTAGGGTTTAGGGTTTAGGATTTAGGGTTTAGGGTCCCCTTATAGTACTCCGCGAAAGCTACGCGCGACCCAAAACTCACAACCTAAAAGCCAAATGCGCTGTAGTCTAAAGTCCTAGTATCCCCCTTAAATAAGCCGTATAATACTCCAATATATAAAGCCCTCTGTAACCCCCTTTAAGGAGTTTAGACTACAGCTTAAATGCTAGCATCCATTTCGGCTTCCTCCTTCTGTTGTCGCTCGGCTTGCTCTTTCGCAAAGCGCTCCGCCTCTTGCCTCTGCCTTAGCTCCTGGGAGGCAAGGTTCTTTAGTACTACTTAGGGTTTCGCATTCGTAGATTCAGGTTTTAGATTTCTACAGTTTATGACTTAGGGTTTGGGCTTTGGGGTGTGAATTGTAGGGGTCTGAAAGCTTAAGGCTATAGAGGTTACAGGCGGCCAGGCACTCAGGGTTTGGGGGTTGCAGGGTTTGGGTCCAGGGCTTGCGATGTTGTAGATCTTGATTAGGGGTGTGTTCACGGTGCTTGGGGCTTGGGATGTGGGGATTGCGGTGTATGTTCACACACCCTGAACCTAAACCCTAAAACGCCCCAAACCCTAAACCCTAATAGGCCCTAAATCCTGAACCCTGACAGGCCCCACACCCTAAGCCCAGGGTTTGAGACCCTGGTTTGGGGTTTGTCATGTAGGGGTTGAGGTTTTTGGTGGTACAGAGGGTTCAAGGTAGAAAATGAATGGCTCTCTAGGCATTGGGGTTTGGGGTTTAGGGTTGTGTTTCCTAGCCAGTCTCGTAGTCATAGTCGGAAGTAGAATGAGGAAGCCCTAAACCCTGAAACTCTAAACCCTACACCCCAAACAGCTGTTTTCCTTTCTCCTAAGATAGGATGTGTCTTCTAGGGTTCAGTGGGTTGCCTTGCCTGCTATTGCATGCACTTCTGTATCAGACTGCCAAGTCTCTCTAAATTTCTTCTGACTCTTGTCCGCTCTGCTGGCACTTTAGGCCTCAGGATTCCTTGTTTTCGGCTTCTGCGGCAAGAGGGCTAGACGTTGGGCGCCTTCTCTGCGTGATTTCCAGAGGACTCCTCTTGGCCCTGGCGACAAACAAGTTGAGCTGTCCCATGAATTTGGTTTTTGATGCGGACATGCCTTCCATCGCGACTGCATGACCCGGTCCCAGTCCCTGACGATCGCCAATGGAAGAAGCCCGGAAAGTCAGAGCAGCAACTTTAAAAGCAGGGCGACAGCAGCCCGAGGTCGCAAATATGATGACATAGACCTATAACCAAAAAAGCCTGTTCAATGATTCCTTAGGGCCATCAGGTTGTGCAAAATAGTTCCGGGGTGGTAGAGCTTTAAGTGGGTCCTAGGGTTTAGGCTTCACCTAAACCCTAAACCCTGAACCCTAGGTTTGTGGTTTTTGGGGTTGAGGGCTTCGGGCTCAGCGCTTAGGGGCGTAGTGCGCAGGCCTAAGTTTTACCGGTGCTTCAGTTAAAGGGACTTTACTGGGAATCCCAAATAGGAAACCCCAACAATATAGTAGGAATATACAGGGAATATAGCTACCAGGGTTCTTACATTCTATTGTACTCCTACTATATCCTTGGGCTTCCCTATTTGGGATTCCCAGTAAAGTTAATAGTCATTAAGGGGCTGGAGAACTAGTTTTGAAGGGTTACAATGCCATGCATTCAGGGTGCGATGCTTGGGTCTAGACGCAGCATGTTGGACATTAATTCAAGTGTCAGATTTTTTCTGCTGTTGTCATAGCAATTTAATATACATTTGTTTGGTATCCTAAAAAGGGCATGTCCTGGGGTCTAGGTAGGATGCCGGACGCAACCTCCCCTCAGGGTTGAAGGAGCTAATCAGATTGTTTTGATGCTAAACCAGGCGCAGAAGGGCTGTTAGCCCAGATCTGTCAGACAGTAAAGCAGAACAACCAAAAGTTTTCAACCCAATGCAGAGTTTAGGCTTTAGATCGTTTAGGGATCCTAGACAAGTCCTGACAGACAACATATACGACATCAGCCACCCCTGATCCTACACACCTGCACTCCAAGAATGCCAAGACCTCAAGGCACGATTCACAAAATCTAAACTTACCAAAACCCCTAAACTTACAAACCGGTACCCTAAGAACTTCAACCCTCAAGCCACACCACAAACCCTGAGCCTACGTACCCTAAGACCCTGCACCTGGGACACTCAACGCAGTAAACCTCGACCGCCCATCACACAATTTTGAAGTCACCTCACATAAACCCGAGCCCCTAAGCCCTTTTTCCTGTATTCAAGCTCTAAATCTTAAACCCTAAAAGTTCGAAAGCTACATCTTAGACCTGAACCTTAAATCCTAAACTAAACCTTACTAAATCCTGAACACCACATCCTAAACACTAACCCTAACTCCTAAACCCAGAGCCCTACATCCGTTCCTCGGCTTCCTTTCGCTTGGCTTCCTCTGCTTCTTTTCGTTTTTGCTCCTCCTCAGACAAACGGTAGCGCTCCAAATCATAGCTCAATGTAGGTACTATTTATAGACATTGGGGCCCAATGATGGTATGCTGTGTACACATGGAGCCCCAGGAAAACTTCCGCACGAAGGCTCAGGGATTGGGTTTTCAGGATCCAGGGATAAGGGTTTAGGGTTTAGGGCGCTATTCCAGATGCCCAATACTTGGGTACTTGGGATTTGGGTTAGTAAGAGGACTTGTGTGACAGGAGGCGGGCGGGCAAACATGAAGTCAACCCATGTAGATATGCTAGCTTTTTAAAACAAGCCAGCACAAGTAAGCTAGAGAGTACAAGTATCCAAGCACTGAGGGCTTTAGGCACAAATGTTACCATCTGAACTGCCTTTGGCACCTGAAACCAACATATTTGTCCACCCGGACCCTTAGAGCAAAATCTTCAAGACAGGAAGGAGAGCCCTGCAATCATATCCTTCTGCACGTATGTACAAGGGCGCGTCTGTAGAAGCGTAGAAGTGTCTCTGCCCAAGATACCAATGTACCTAGACCTCTATACCTTAACCTTTTTAGGGGACCTAACTTTGTGTATATACTAGACAGTAAGTTGCGTATCCTAAGAGAGGGGTGGGGTACAGGGATCCAGGTAGTAATTATGCAGGCACCTTTTGTGGCCACAGGCCAGGAGACTCGTTCCCCCAAATTTGGGGCACGGTGCTTTTAAGCAAACTGGCACATGTATGAGCGCTAGTCACCTTAAACCCTAAACCCTAAACCGCGGGGCTCATCACTTCAGGGAGATTCCCGTCACGACTTTGTTCAAGCGTTTTGGCAACGCCATTGCCGCTCCAATCCCCAAAAAACAACATATGCGCAAACGTGCTTTGGGCTTACCTAAATATCTGCATTACGTTGCTTGGACCCCTTGTGGAACAACTCAAAAGACATTGCCCCAACCACAAACAGACAAACAGATCTTGACGTGCTGGACATTCCTAGAACCACGAAGTACTCAACTTTCGGCAGTACCGTTGTAAGCACTACTGATATAAGCTCATTCCGAAGCCCTAAACCCTAAACTCTAATCCCTAAAGCCTGAAACCTAAACCCTAATCATCCCTAAAGCCTGAACCCTAACCCTAAACCCTAAACCATCATCCCTAGAGCTTCTGACTTCAAACATTCTGAGTACTATATTACTCTAGACCCTCTGCATCGAAGACCCTACTTTGAAGGAAATCCTAGAGGTTTAGGGTTTAGGCGGGATTTGTGTTTTAAGGGCGAGAGTTTAGGACCTAGGGTTTAGGGTTGCCAATAGCTCCGTCGCTTTGACGACGTGTACCCAAGGTGGTCAAGCACTAGGCAGCATATAAGTCGTGCGTTTTTGTGGGCGAACCAAGTACGTAGGATAACTTTAAGCGACCATACCCAACATGAGGATGTAGCCTTACTCCCCATTCGCTTGTATAGTACTCAAACAAACACTACACATGCAAGGCCCCCTACGTACAGAGCCGCAGTTTCCATTACATTTTCGATTTGATTGCCCGCTTGGTTCTCCGTGCCTAAGCTTTAAACCCGAAGCCCTAAAACCCTTGAACCCTAATCCCTTAATCCCTGAACGCTAAACACTCGCAGGACAGTAGTTGCCCTCCAGCACAGCAGTCCTTCTCGGCGCGCTTTGAAAACAATTTTGAAGGGTTCGCGCACCCCATAGCTGGGTAATTGGGTCCCTTTACAGGGTTTGAAAAAGGATGCAAGGGGGTATACAAAGCTTAGGGTTTGGGGTCTAGGTACCCAACAGCTGGGTACTTGGTTGTTGGTACTCGAAAGTGTAGTGGCTCTCATGTAATAGATGAGCTGCAGTTCCATATGTCCTACATATTTTCGATGAACGTGGGTTCCATGTTGAGGACTATCGTGGGGACTACCAGAGGGACCCCGATGTCCATTGTTAAGGGTCCCTTGATAAGCTAGTACTGACAGTGCCGCATATGAGCCATAGTCTAAACTCCTAGTATCCCCCTGAATAACCCCTACAGTAGTCCCCTATCTAGTCCGATTATATAACCCCCTTTAACGAGTTTAGACCCTAAACCCGAAATCCTGATGCCTAAACCCTAAACCCCATATAATCCCCTATAGAACGCCTGTTTAAGGAGTTTAGACGATAGCTCATATAGATTTTTCGGGTACGTAGGCAACCTTCCAAGGTCCCTCTCCACAAGCAGGACTCTAAACTTTGCAGGCTAACTTATAAACCCTTATAGTCCCCCTTAAGTCGATGGAATATTGCTTTGGGAATATTAGAATGTAATCCCCATATACCCCATATTCTATCTACTTTAGGGGGACTGTAACCCCAAGTCCTCAAAGCGGGAAACCCCTAGGCCCTAGCTATCCCCCAAAAAATGCTTATGAAGTCCCCCTGACCCTTTGAGTGGAGGGTGTTACCTGACCCAGCCCCTGTCCTCCTCTTTTTGCCGCTGCTGTTCTGCAGCTTTCTTTTCTTGCTCCTCCTATGTTGAGGGAATAGGATTAAGGGCTTGGGCTCGAAGGCTTGGCGAGCAGGGCTTAAGTAACTTCGGAGTAGAGGGAACGTGTTGGAGTTTCTAGGCTGGGAGTCAGCGTTTGACGGGGGTCTTCACACATAAACGCTCATTGACAGGAGCTGTCTCAATGCTTTGCTGAAGGGAGCGATGGGTTGGGCCGAGACATTCGTGAACATATACATAGCCTACACAGAGATCTTGAGAACAAAACAGCATGCTACCTCACACACCGTACGCCGCTTTTGTAATCCTCAACCCAAAACCTACGGGCCCAAGTGCCCGAGAAGCAGAGAACTGCCTCCCCAAAACCTGTACTACATTTTTACTATAATACTGAAGTACCATAAGCCCTAGACCCTCAGCCCAACCCTGAGGGTCTGAACCTCTAAACCCCGAACCTCTAAACCCCCATGAACTGACCCCTCGAACCCTACCCAACCATTCTTTGCAGTTCGTAGCAGGGAATTATCTCTACATAACCAGTAAGTACATGATATACCTAAACCCTAAAAGTAGGTAAAATGATATTAGGCCGAAACCATTAACAACAGCCCAAAAAACATTGTTTCTACATACTTTTTGGGCTTCAGGTAGTCTAAACTCCTAGTATCCCCCTTCATACCCCCTATACCACTCCCCTATATAATCCCCTATATAACCCTCGTGAAGGAGTTTTGACTATAGCTCATATATAACCCTAAACCGTAAATCCCTAAACTGTAAACCCTAATCCCTAAACTCTAATCCCTCATCCCTAAACCCTAATCTCTAATCCCCAAACCCTAAACCTTCATTCCTAAGCCCTATAGTCCCTAAACCCTAATCCCTAATCCTTAAACCCTAACCCCTAATCCCTAAACCCTACGCCCTATATCCCCTACATGAGCCCTTTGGGAGAGAACGGTCCTTCTTCAAGCGCTCGGCCTCAGCTCTTTGAGCCGCCTCTTCTTGGCGTTTCTTCGCCTCAGCCTCCTGGCGTGCAAGGGCCTTAGGATTTGTTGGTTTGGGGTTTGGGGCTTAGGGTTTAGGGTTCAGAGTTTGGGGTTTAGGGTTTAGGTTTAGGGTAACGGGTTGAGGGTTCGCTAGTCAGGGTCTAGGGATTTGTTGGTTTGGGGTTTGGGGCTTAGGGTTTAGGGTTCAGAGTTTGGGGTTTAGGGTTTAGGTTTAGGGTAACGGGTTGAGGGTTCGCTAGTCAGGGTCTAGGGTTTAAGGGTCAGGGTTTAAAGTTTTAGGGCTAGGGTTCGGGGCTTTCAGGTTGTTTGGTGTAGGGTTTAGGGTTGAGCGGGTCTAGGGCTCAAGATTTCAGAGTGCGGGGGGCTCAAGAGCCCAGACCCCCGGGAAGCTCTAGAATTTCCATGCCGTATCTCATGTTGGCCCTTTGTATCCCCGCTGGAATTCCTCAAAGGTATTCTAATGAGGACCTAGTTTTCGAGGACTGGACGCGGGCCCCCGGAGGTCTCTAATTAAAAGCTGAAAGTCCTAGAAATTAAATCCAAGTTCCGCACATTGTAAGTGTAATGATGCAAAAATAGGGGCCTCCTCCCTTGTAGGGGCAATTTGGGATCACCCGAAACCTCTGCACCCCGAAGCCTCCTGCAACCCAAACCGCCAAAGCCCCTCAACCCTAAACCCTCAACCCCTAAACCTCGTAAGCCCCCTAGACCCTAAACTCTAACTTCTACATGGACCCCAAATATGTACAATGATGGCGCGTTGGCCGTCTTTGGGAGTGTTGGACCATTGCTTTACCTAGTTTTGAGGATTCAGGTAAACCCTACCGGAACCCCAACAGTATGTAAAATCATAGCCCTAAACCCCTAAAAATAGCCCAAAAGGCCATTATTCTACTTTTGGGGTTCAAGTAAGGCCTATTTCCTCCCAGAGTTCCGGGTGGGAAGCAGCTGCCTTCTTCTCCTGCTCCTGTCGCTTGCGCTCTTCCGCCTCCTGGGCCTTTGCCTCCTGGTCTAAGGCTTCAGGCGTAGAGCCTACCTGGACCCCAAAAGTATGTAAAATAATGGCCTTTATGGCTATTATTGGGGGTTTAGGGCCATTATCTTACATACTGTTGGGGTAAACCCTAAACCCTAAACCAATGTAGGGTTTCAGGCTTTAGGAGCTTAAGGCTTGAGGGCTTATCTTCGAAACCCTAAAACCCTAAACCCTGATTGAGGGATGCAATCTTTAGGGATTTGTGGGCGTATACTTGAGACGTGTAGGGCTCTGAGGACTTCAGGACCTAAGAGGGTGAGGGGTTTAGGCTGGGGGATTTTGGGTTTGTTGTTTAAGGTTTGGGCTTGGCGTTTGGAGTTCGAACATCTAGACTTTAAGAATTATGATTTAAGGGTTTAAGGCTTAAGATTCCAGAAGGGTGCGCTGTGGGGCCTG